>JAJLRJ010000007.1:11790217-11825217 GCA_024195265.1 Dendrophyllia cribrosa | reverse complement strand
CCACGACTAAAATGTATTCATGTATCTTTTTTACAAACAAATCTCGGTTTACACTTAAAATGAAAAGAAAGTTAGGTAACTTGTGACCATACCTAACGCGTCTGTGTGAAGCAAAGTAACGTTTTATCCACGATTTGTGCTTGTTGGTGCTTTGACAATTTTTTGTCTGTGTTCTATTTGTTCCATACTTTATTTACCTTTTATAGGAGCCCCAATGATGGATATTACTATCAACAAGATAATGCTGGATATTACTATCAACAGGATGACAAAAAGTAAGTGAAGTTTTGCTAAGGTTTGTGCTTGTTGGTGTTTTGACAATTTTTTGTCTGTGTTCTGTTTGTTCCATACTTTATTTTACCTTTTATAGGAGCCCCAATGATGGATATTACTATCAACAAGATAATGCTGGATATTACTATCAACAGGATAACAAAAAGTAAGTGAAGTTTTGCTAAGGTTTGTGCTTGTTGGTGTTTTGACAATTTTTTGTCTGTGTTCTGTTTGTTCCATACTTTATTTTACCTTTTATAGGAGCCCCAATGATGGATATTACTATCAACAAGATAATGCTGGATATTACTATCAACAGGATGACAAAAAGTAAGTGACGTTTTGCTAAGGTTTGTGCTTGTTGGTGTTTTGACAATTTTTTGTCTGTGTTCTGTTTGTTCCATACTTTATTTTACCTTTTATAGGAGCCCCAATGATGGATATTACTATCAACAAGATAATGCTGGATATTACTATCAACAGGATGACAAAAAGTAAGTGAAGTTTTTGAAAATATTTTACCTCTATGATATAGCTAATGACGTACTCTATAAGATAAGGTAAATATTATGGGTTATGGCGCTGCTGGAATCAGTGGCATCGTCCAAAATGGCAGCCAAGGTGGTCGCCATCTTGGATTTTGCTAAAAATTCAAATTTATCGGAAAATGTCGTAAATTGGTAATAATTTTTGCTACAGTTCTAAAATGCTATATAATAAAAACAATTTCCTTATTTTGGCAGCTACTTGAGACGGCATGTGCTAACAATAAAGGTTCTTGAAAAAATCGGATAAAAACTTTAAACATAGTGAGCAAAGCTGATACTACGTAGAACAATTAACGCGACAACGACATGATAGAGCCCAAACTGAAACTAGTACTGGGCTCCTGCTTAAGGGGGAATGGTATCCAACCCCCCCCCCCCCCCTCTCTCTCTCTCTCTCTCTAACGCTAGCTCTTTGGAGCTAAAAATGAAATTGTGAAAACCATATTACCATACCTCTAGTACGGTGTGTCGTAACATGTGATACACGACTTTTGCTTCTTTGTTTTACCTTTTATAGGAACCCCAATGCTGGATATTACTATCAATAGGATGACAAATAGTAAGGGAAGTTTTGCTAAGATTTGAAAAAAATACAGCTAATAACTTAACCATGACCATAAAATTAGCGATTTGTACATACCAGTTGGTAAAGCACCGTGGATGATGATAAGTAAGTGGAGTTTTGCTTTGGTGAGAAAAGGTGGATCGAGTTAATAGCTTTGCCATAGCCAAAATCGGTAATAAATCTCAGCATTGCTAAAAAGGTGAAATATGTTGTTACAAACATGTAACCATACCTCCGCCATTTACATTTTGAAACTCCAACATATTCAAACTATGACAACGGAATTTTGAAAGGTGTACGCTTACTTGGGCCCTAAAATTAAGCAAGGAATAACAATTTGTCTTAAACACGGGCAATAGCGTTGTTTCGTATAAAATATCTTTAAACTCCCCGAAAATAACAAACGCTGCAATTGGTGATCATTTGTAGCGCTCGATTAAAACTGATAATATTTCGTTTGCCTTCTGGTAGAAAAAAATTCTCGTTATGTTTTTTCGTTGTTGAAAGTACCAACAGAGTAAATGTAATGTTAACTTTGCTTGAAATATCTCAGTGGAATATTGTTTTTTGTCTTTTAGGAAAAGAACCTCCATAAACAACGCTTCCGGCAAAGGTTCATTTTTAACACTTTTTACAGCGTTAAATTTAACACTTTTTCACGTAACTACAATTAACGCTGCGCAGGATACATATCTCAGATTTAAAGCCGTTTATGAATCCCGAAGTGAAAACGAAACGCCAATAAAATTAATAATAATCGGCTAAAATTAGTGTATAACTAAAGTACAAGGAATTGTTTTAGATGTAACTGTTAGAGTTACAGCAAAATAAACTTTATTAAAGCCATAAAAGAATTGCTGTCTAATGTTTATACGAACATGATGAAATTTATTTGCATTACAGTACAATAAAAGATTAACAAACATTTTTGGCCTGAAAATCGGAGAAGCACAGGAGGCCGTTTGAAACTATTATTTTTTCTCCTGATAGTCAGTGCCGTAGCCAGACCAAACGGCCAACTGAGGCAGCCGACCGCCGAAGGCGGGAGTTGCTAGGGGGGTTCGGGGGCATGCCCCCCCGAGAAATTTTGAAATTTAGTCTCTCGGAAATGCGATTTGCAGCGTTTTCTGGGCCTTTCGGTAACTTTTTTTCGAGTAAATTTAAGTGGAATTTAAAAAGCAATATTCAGAAACAAGCTACATAATCTGGGTGACCGTTAACCTCGCCAATGGTTTTGATCAGTATTTGTTCAAAAAAATTTGAGTTAACGTACGTAGCCCCTTGAGATCGATGATATGGTAATTTTTTCATAGTATACTGACTGAATTGCTGAATTCTTTGTAATATCGTGATGCGTTAAAAATATATATTAAAAAAGAAAAGCAAGTAAACCTGACAGAAATAATTGAATGAAACAAAGAAGCTACCACATGCAGATCTTTAATTGGTAAAATTCCACTCAAGTTTACAAATCGTGTTATTGTGTGAACGCAAGAGCGATTCGTCTATGGCCACTGGCGTCCCAGCGCTCCAAAATGGTTAGAGCCTCCAATTGCATATAATCGTGAACATATGCTAACGAAAGGGAGTTCAGCCGATCAGAACCCATAGACGAACGGGACCATGTCTTCAATCGGCGCAATGAACTAAAACTGCGTTCACATGAGCAGCTTCCGACAGGTAGACTGAGAATAAGCTGTAGGATAGTTGAGATGTTTGGCCATGAAATCTTTTCTGAGAGGCTCCGATGATCGCTTATGTAAAATAAAAAGGATCGGCGAAATTCGTCAAAATTTTACCGAGGCGAGTGCCTCGGTTGGCCTCATACTAGCTACGGCGCTGAATTAGTATGGAGGCTTTACCTACAATCAGTTGCACAGAACAGCTATGCGCTCTAAGGACTCAGTTGTTGTTGAGAAACATCTCGGAAAAAAGCACTCGCGACGTAAAAAAATAATAAAACACTGCCCACTCTAGTTACCTTACGTGGACGATACATTCACAGCTGTGCACAAAGATGAGATTGACTAAGCCGTAATTACAACAAGTTTGATCTACCATCCACTCTCGTTGTTTTTCGTGGCGCCGGCTTTCCTGCAAGGTTCCTAAGCCAAACATGATGCGTTTTACGTCATATTTTTCAGCCAATCAGCCGTCCGACATAATCTGTGCAAATGCGGTGTAGAAAGGGTGTTTATACAGTCGAATTTTCATCGGTCCATGTTTTGCCTTTTGGTTCAGTGAACGTAAATTTGAGATAGTCTGGGCAACGCCTGATCCAATTCCATGCAGGTTTTGCCATGTTTCTCCAATAAAAGTCAAGAGATCCATAGGTCGCGTCCTTTATGCATACCCACAGGTGAGTTATGGTAGTTCGAAGGCCGGAAATGACGTTGAAGTTGAATGCCAGTGATGTTGAAATTGAATGTCCCGGGTCTTAAAGCTGTAATCAAACCAAAATATACCCCTACCCTCCCGGATCTTTAAAGTGCCCCTGTGATCAAATTTTTGATTTTCGTTTTTATACATTTTCGTGCTTTTTCGTGTACAATTAGACTTTCTTACTCATCTTGCCAAATTTCAATTCATTACGAACATCAGAAGTCATTTTATTTTAACATTTATTTCCGAGAATTTACGGCCGCCATTAATTAACCTTGTTCCAAGGCTTGGTTGCGAATGGGATAAAGTGACGTCAAAGACTCAAACATACCTCACGGGTTGAAATTATAATAACAATAAGTATTTAAAATCACGCGAAAAGTAACAAAAACTTTGGACTTGTTCTTCGTGCAATTTTTTATGCTGATTGTTATTATAATTTCAACCCGTGAGGTATACCTAATTCAATAAAGGTTGCTTTGGTCATTGGTAAAGGCTGGTTTTCACTAGCGCATAAGCATAAGCATAATCGGCCGAAAAGCAAGTGAGAACGCCAGAACATAAGCATAAAGACATACGCAAGCGCAGTATGAACGAAATTCTCGATACCAGCTTTCCTCGGCTGTGAGATCCGAATCAAAGATGGCGGATGATTTGGTTGACTGCCTTGTGCTTATGCTTGTGCTTATTTCATCCCCGTTCTCACTTGACATAAATGTGACACAAGCATAGCATAAGAACAAGAAGCACAAGAAGAACGAACGTGTTCGTTCTTCTTGTGCTTATGCTATGCTTGTGTCACATTTATGTCAAGTGAGAACGGGGATGAAATAAGCACAAGCATAAGCACAAGGCAGTCAACCAAATCATCCGCCATCTTTGATTCGGATCTCACAGCCGAGGAAAGCTGGTATCGAGAATTTCGTTCATACTGCGCTTGCGTATGTCTTTATGCTTATGTTCTGGCGTTCTCACTTGCTTTTCGGCCGATTATGCTTATGCTTATGCTTGTGCTTATGCGCTAGTGAAAACCAGCCTTAATTGGGCATTGGGAAGCTATTGTTTGGCGGTCACTCAAGCAAAACATTGCATTGTGTTCCGTATGCCCAAATGTCAATGCCCAATTACCAATGACCAATTGCCAAAGCAACCTTTATTGAATTAAGTACATGTTTGAGTCTTTGACGTCACTTTCTCCCATTCGCAACCAAGCCTTGGAACAAGGTTGATTAATGGCGGCCGTAAATTCTCTGAAATAAATGTTAAAATAAAATGACTTCTGATGTTCGTAATGGATTGAAATTTGGCAAGATGAGTAAGAAAGTCTAATTGTACACGAAAATGTTAAAACATGAAAATGAAAAATTTGATCACAGGGGCACTTTAAACCTGCCGCACACTTGAGGAAAGTGTTGAGCAAAATTCCTCGCGAGGCAGTTAGCTCAGCTGTTTCCTCAAGTGTGCGCTGGATTTTTGGTGAGTTTTTCGCCTCGCGAGGTCGTGAGGCAAACATCTGTCGTGTTTGACATTTTTTGCCTCACGAGACAAACTCCTCATCGTGTGCGGGCGCCGCGAGAATCTGGCTGAGCCAAATTAATCGATTAGCCAATAAAATACATGGCGAGCTCACGTGATTTCAAGCTCGACATTCAAGATGGCGGACAGGAGTGTGGTTAACGAAGCTATCCAAGAGGATAAACTAGTCGAGTTCTATGCAGCCTTGTATTAAAATCTAATAAAATGCTAAATTTAAATTATATCCTAAGAATATTCTAAAAAAGTGGATATTAAAACATTGCTCACGGCAATATCAATTACAGCAATTGCAGTTATACAAATGTAATATTACATTTTGTATACCCTGAGTGGACCACAAACAAACGGATAAGAAGAGCTGCGAGAAGTTTTAACATCTCGTCGGCTCAGCCAGATTCTCGCGGCGCCCGCACACGATGAGGAATTTGTCTCGTGAGGCAAAAATTATCAAACACGTCAGATATTTGCCTCACGACCTCGCGAGGCGAAAAACTCACCAAAAATCCAGCGCACACTTGAGGAAACAGCTGAGCTAACTGCCTCGCGAGGAATTATGCTCAGCACTTTCCTCAAGTGTGCGGCAGGCTTTAGACTCTTTAAGCTGTAATCATTTTAAAATGTACCTCTATCCTCCTGGGTCTCTCAGTTGTAATCAAACCAAAATGTACCGGCCCTACCCTCCTGTGGGTCCTAGTTGTGCAGAATTATACAGGGTGGCCAACTTTTCATCTACATACAAGCTGTCATGAAGTGCATATTTCTCGTCCCCGATCGCAGTTTTTTATCTGCTTTCCATCCTTTGGACAAAAACAACAGAAAAGGTTTGCAACTAATAAATGAATGTTTTTTTTTCTTAATTTAACTTTCTACTCCCAGTAGCAGAAGTGATTATTATATATATATATAATATATAATATATAATTCGCTCACTGCTTGCAGTTTGAGCACTCTCGTGACTCCACAATCCAATCCAACAATGTGTAACCGCACATCCTGTGCCCAAGTTCAGGAGTTGCCATAAAGCCATTATGGTAACAACCGGGAGGACACATTGTATACATAATTGTATATATATATATATATATATATATATATATCAAAAAAGTTGACGTTTCAGAAATATATATAACTACATATACCTTTTGTATTCCCATCTAATAGGTGACGTTTTTGATGGGAATACAAAAAATATATATAGTTATATATTGCAATGATTCCAAAAATTCCATGCTGATGTTATCCTTATGTGGTCGAAGCAGTGTTATTAAAGGCGCTATGTCACAAGTTTTAGTGTTGTTTTTAAAAGCCAAAGGACATATTTATATCAGTGGGAACCCAAAAAATTATGGTCCAGTTTTGTTTAAATTGTTCTTGTAGGATTCTAGTGCTCTAAGTCTCTCTAAGTCTCTCGGTCATGGCGCACGGACCTCGCTGCGCTCGGTCCATACGCCATGACCTCGAGCCAAATATTTTCCCGTCCGGGAATAAGTGCGTAATGTGGGGCAGTTTTGACCCCAAAACGTCAAAATCATCATGACGTAGCCCCTTTAAGGCAGGACTTAACCTAAACGCCATTTTTCCGTCACTTGACATGACTTTAATGGAAATACCGTAGAGTTCCGATAGAAACGATCCCCTGAAAGTAGCTACCCCCCGAAAGTAACGTCAATTTTTTTGTGGCCGCTAGTAAACCCCGAAAGTAGCGACCCCCCCCCCCCCCCCCCCCCCACCCCCCGAAAGTAGCGACCTCCCGTTCTCAGCATCAGGAAAGTGTACTGTTCAAGTGAAAATTGATGACCAATGGCTTCTATTTACCGCCGATTATGCACAATTACTTCACGTATCAAGGGAGACCATTGCTGTCGGTCTAATCCACGAATTAATGAAGTCTGCAACTGCATTCCCGAGCCTTCCAACGCATATTCACATAACACAATGGTAGTGAACATGAAAAACACAAACGGCGGCGAACAAGATGCAACTACAGTTGGACACGTGCCTGATAGTCTAGCGGAGGTGCTGTACAAGCCATTGCTGGAAAAGGAAATCAAGATGATTTGCCGTGTATCTGGCCAAAGCAGGAGTGCGCCTGAAGGGGTATGGGTTCAAGAAGGAGGCATCGAGATTCCTTGCGTTTATGAAATTGGCGTTAAGAAAGGACTTAGAAGTCCAAGAAAAGAACTGAGAGACTAACTAATACAATTCGTCCCGACCACTGACAATACAATCTAGGAAGACATCCGGAGCCCACCCATGTCGCAGTTAAAACATGAAACTGGATAGACGAATTTTGTCTCATTTGTTTATTGGTGTTGCTATTGATTTATTTTATTATTGCTGTATTTATCATTGTTACCTTCTTTTTATGAAACACAATCTATACATATGGAATGCAAATAACATGTTCTTTTTTAATTTTATGTTGTTCATTTTTTATTTTTGAAAAAAAGCTCGCGCCAGCTTTATTTGTAAACGATTTTTGTTCCCCGAAAGTAATGACCCCCCGAAAGTAGCGACCCCCAAAGGCTGCTAATTCCGAAAGTAACGAGGGTCGCTACTATCGGAACTCTACGGTATCTCGTTCACGTTTTAAGCAATCCAAAAACTCTATGCTCATCCCATGAATCTATGTTATGGGGTGTTTTGTAAATTTTTGGGTGATTTTTGGGTATGTTTGGGAAGAAATAGTTTTTCTCAAAGGATTGGTTAAATTAAGAAAAATAAGAAATATTGAAGATTTAGTGGAGTTTTAAAATTAGAATTTGTAGTTAATAATTAATAGACGGACACAAAGTTAGTCCACTAGCAACCTGGGATGCTCCGTCTGTTGGTGTTCCAAAAATCACACTAACAGAATAAGATTAATACAACTAACTACACATCCTTTTTTGCCTTTTATCTCGTGAATAAGAGAAGCGTAAAACGAGTTGTCGCATTTAGGAGAAAAAGTCGCTCGATCGCTAGCTCGTTCGATCGCTCGATCATTCGATCGTTCGATCGCTCGATCGCTCGCTCACTCGGCTGTAAACTTTTGTTGGTAATTCCGCTGACCGTGCATTACGTCATCACACGTATATTAACCCTATACCAGTCCATGTTCAGCTGATTTTGTAACCCAGACTAGAAACCGAAAATCCCTACCCTTATATTCCAGACTTGATACTTTTAGAACTGTTTCACTGTTAGTGTTTTTAATAGAAAACCATCTGTCAACAATGTTGCCGCGATGATTTTATTTCCGTTTAGGGAAGATTCTCTCTCTTCCGAGTTTCAATTTCTATTCTAGACTTAATTCTTCATACCACTGATCAGTTTCCCGGCAAATGATAACCTATTCTTGACCAAAACTCTCCGATTTCTATACCCTACCCCAGACTAAACTGCTTGAAAACCATACCCTTCACAGCGCAAATGCCTATATAGCTTATACATGAGAGTACCCCTGGGGGACTTAGTAGATGAATTTTTGCTCTAAATTTTCAAGTGTCACTCCCCCCCACTCTTTGGAAACTAACCCCGTTATTCTATACCACAGCCATACATGTATTACCATTTTGTTTTGTAATGCACACTTCTTTTGAAACATATATATTCTCATTTCATTTTAATCCTCTTGTCCCTAATATTGAGCCTTGTCATAGTTATGTTAACTTATTTTCTCCCTCAATTAGATAATTTCACTTTGGTAGTGGCCAACTCGAATGCTTTCGCTCCTTCCCTTGTTAAATGTATTTTCATTTGTTATGCAATATTTTCCCTTTATTTTTCTTTTAATTTTGGAATATTTTACTGTAACGAAATAAGTGTGAATAAAATGAACTTGAACTTGAACTTGGAAGAAAATAAAGGACCACTCTTCAGAATATCAATCAATGCTGTCCTGTAATTTAAACCGACCCCCGCGTGAGCGTAGGTCAGGTACCTCGGTAAAATGGCATTCATGTTGAACATTATAAAATAAATTCAACGAATATTGGCCAGAAATGATTAGTTATATAGAATAGGTTCAGTTTCACTCTAGGTTGTTCTCCTGGTTGTTCTACTGTCATAAAAAAGAGTTTGTTTATCAAAACATCATTGATTATATTTTTCTTGCTTTAGATGATCTGTAAGTAGTATTTTGTAACCTTTATAAATGGACTGCTGGGGAAATGATTTAAAACATGACATCTCAATTGTTAACTCACTCTTTCTTAAGAATGAGCGGATTTCAGATAAAATTTTGTCAAAGGATAGATTTTTGTTTTTCCGTGAATCGGCACAAACATATGATTTGATCAACATTTTTCGCCTTACTCTTTGTACCGTAGCAACACAGTAAACCTCTCGGAGACACCACACACAATGATTGCATACTAATAAGGAGGCTTTCATCACGAAAACTGCCACTGAAATTCATTAACTATCTTATTACATGAAATTTTGGCGATACTTAAATTTAACGAATTTAGCGATTTTTCCAAAAATCGCTAAATTAAAATGCACCAAAATTATGTCTCGCAAAATTAAAGTGAGTACAATATGAAATTCCGCCATCTGGTCAGTTTCAAACAATCATGCTGACGGTCGATTATCGTCGTGAACGTTTTGAATAAATTCGCCAAACTTTCTGTTCGTGAAATCGCGAAAATTAAGGACTTATGTTTCAAAATTTACGAAAAATCGCCAAATTAAAGTGCCGCTAAATATGGATTTGTCAAAATCGCTAAATTAACGTGTCCCCAAAATTTCATGTAATAAGGTATAAACTACTTTCCTCCACTCGTACGTTTATCAATTTGTGATTAATTTGTTTAGAATACTGACGTACACTAAAAAACAAAATCAATAATTCGCAGCTTACAAAAATAAAAATAAAACAGTCCCATTTGACTTTTGTTTAACAGATCGAGTATTTCTATTTTCTAGAATCTGATTGTGAATGATGATATGGCTTTCACTTCACTTATTTTACTTGCGGTCATGAGATAAAATACCAGCGCAAATACGAATGAAATGACAATAACCCGCATAAAATGCATAAACACTTTAAGCCATGTAACATGACTTCCCAAAAATCCTCTCACTGCCCACAAATGTGTGCAGCTAGCCAAAGAGCCAATCATCGCTGTCTTAATTGTTATTTAAACCGAATCCCGCCGTAAGCGTAGGTCACGTACAACTTAAATTTAAACAACGCTCTTGAAATGTTCTCGACTTTGCATGAAGGTTTTTGCATGAAGTTATTTCCAAGTGTAACGATATGTTTTAAGCGTGTTCTGCGAGGGTAAATCTTTGATAACGCGCGTTGATGCGCTGGACTAGATAAACGATTGAACGGCGGTTGAACTGTGATATTTGGCGGGGAAAAGCTCGGTGAGCATTCAAACCTTGGCAGCGTGGCACTCGTCACAAAATGCCAGAGGTACGCGGTCGTTGTAACTCGTCCGTAAGCGAAGCAGAAAACGGTGGAACAGAACTGGAACTCTTCAAGGTTTATTCGTGGTCATCACACATACACACAATAAGGCTCGTGGTAACTCGGACATGTCGGAAGCAATTCGGAGGTAATTCAAAGTTGTACACTGTACAAGCTTGCTTATATATGCTATCGATATGTTAATACAGTTCAAACAAAGTTCGGCAAGCTTTTCAACTAAAATTAATTTTACAGTAGAGTAAATAACTAAGGTGACCATTATTAAAAATAAGCTCTTGGAAAGGCTATTCAATGCAGCTGAAAACACCTAAGTCCTTCCAGCATATTGCGCTGAACTAAAGTAATTATTACTTTCCGGATTTTAAGTCATGTTTACAATGAGTTGATTATGAACGGAAAGTTGAGGAGACTAATGTTTAAACAGCTTTCTTTTCCAATTTCGAAAAGCAATAACGATCGGAACTTTTAATCTAAAAGTAATAACGAAAAGTGTCTTATAAACAAGTCTGAATAACCATACGTTCAAACAAGGATTTCACATCTACGAGGTATTTACTTAGGAAAAAACTTAATTCTCAATGACACTAAATATGAATAGTTTTTTGGCTCGAGTTCCTTTTAAATATTGTAAGGATATAATGGTCGTGACACAAGTTAACGATTCGCTTTAGAGATTACACTTCATTGATTTATTTGCTCGGTTCAACTTAGTGCAATTTCGAAATGGACACAAACTCATTAAAGAAGACAACTCCGCCTGAAGAGACCTACTATTATTCAATTTTGGTGTTGACAAAAGGGGAGGAATGCTTGATGAGCCCTAAGGACGGATGCGTTGGAGACTAGGAGATATCACCATATTGGCAGACTTATAAACATTCCAGATCGTCTTTTTTTTAACTCATATGCAGTGAGTACTGAAGCAGCACGCTTCTAAATAAGGAAGCGTCTTTCTTAAGATACGGTATTTAACGAAACTGAAAGCGACCACGTTGTCAGCGCTCGTTGTATTTCCATCCTAATGAGAGCCCATCACGAGTAGGTTTGTCGATAAGTGTTTATTTGGCGCTCTTTGTTCGGTTCGCTTGTAATTTTCCGGATTTTTACACCGAATAACTGCTTGTATTATTGCTTGGTCGTTATAAATTTCTTATATACTTTTTTCCATAGCCTGAGCCTGAGGAATCATGCGGGCTTAACGAAACCGGCTAGTGTCTGGAACAGTTAGGTCAGTATTGAAAACAAACCGACGCGTTCACTGGTTAGAAAAACAAATATTGCTCACTCAACAAGTTTCGATCTCGCTTGTTTAGTGGTCACAAGAGACACAAGATTAAGAGAGTGACGCAAAGGCACTTGGGATACATTATGAACCAACTTAGTTCCAACTCGTCTTCAGCTGTCATCTCAACACTTTCAGGTAACTTGACTTCCTCGGTGGAGAGAAATTGCAGACTGATTGAAGACGATACTCCTTCCATAAAAAGCGTCAAGATTTGGGTTAAGAGTTTAGTTCTGATTATTTCTCTACTTGGAAACTCCATCATTATTACAACAGTTGCACGGAATAAGCCCATGCAAACAACTATCAACTACCTTATAGCAAACATGGCAGCATCGGACTTGCTCGTTTCCATCTGTGCCGTGCCGATAAAACTCAGCGAAACTGTTCTTGGTCCTAGAGGATGGTCAATAGACGGACCTTTGGGCTTGATTTCCTGCAAATTGGCTTATTTTTTTCAAGAAATCTCTACAGCTGTTTCAATTCTGAGTTTAGTAGTCATTGCCATTGACAGATACACAGGAATTGTTTACCCATTTCGGCCCGCGATCGTGACACCCAAACGTTGTAAAATCATAATTCCACTGGTTTGGTTTATATCAATGTGTCTGGATGGTGTATATTTATATTGCCTTCGACTCATGTCTCATAATGACACGACGCAATGCACTATAGATTGGGCGCTATATTTCGATGATCCACGTGAAGCGCATGAACAATATGCTACCGTGACTTTAGTTCTTCTTGTCATGTTGCCTTTTTCTATCCTAACCGTGTTGTATTCGCGAATTATTTGGATTTTAAGGAAGGAAAGAGTCGCATCTGGAATGTTGTCAACAGTTTTGCGTAAAAGACATGAAGAAAACACTAAAGTGATCAAGAACATCTGTGTAATAATGGTGGTGTTTGCAATTTGCTATTTACCAGTATGTACTTACGGAATCCTGTTTTTCTTTGTATGGAAGTGGAAAATGCCGTGCAACATGGAACAATTTGGATTTGCCGTGATGTTTGTTTTGCATTCTAACGCTGCCATAACACCTCCGATTTATTTTGTATTTAATGATAGATACCGCAAAGGACTGAAAGATTTTCTAAGAGCCCTGCATTTATGGCCCAAAGACAACGCTGAAGAAATTGAGTTACACCACATGCAACCTCAACTACAGTGAACAACATTTGTTTAGCCCCGTGAAGTCGGTCGGTGTTTATGCTTTCAGCCAAAAGCGATCTTATTTTCTACCCTTTCCAATCATATTCAATAAAAGCGTACTGAGCCCCATCAATTTGGAGCAGGATTTTTCTACAAATAAGGAGATGACAAGATGAAAGTTTAATTTCCAAGTTATTTAAAACGGGTAAAACATGTTTGAAAATAATCCACCTGAGTTTTTAACGAAGTTAGCAGTTCTTCATGTTTTAATTCAGAAACTCTTTAACGAGGACAATTATGCCAATTTTCACTAGATGTAAACTTTCTAAAATTCCCAAGTGTATTACGTCATTCAGTTGTCTAGACAGTCTCGTTTCACACAATGCATATTTATGTTACGCTAAGATGCTTTCAGTCGTTTTAAATCGGTTTTACTCTTCTTTTTACTCCTCTTTGAATTCAAACTCAATATGGAAAATTTATACCGATCTGTGGACTCAACCTTACGTTGTTTCGCATTCACGAGATGGCTCTTGGAGTCCTTTGATCTTTTATTTGGTATCTGACAGCTGGGTAAAGCTTTAGAAATTGTTTATCTTAATTTTATTCAAAATAAAACAACATGTTTGATTTTTATTTCGATCTCAAATTTGAATTTATGATATTAGTAGATCGATGTGACTGAATTGAATCGATTCATAGGGGTTTAAAATGTCGGTTTTCCTCTTAATTATAATACCGAGACTACAGGTCTGTAGTGCTTGGTCTGTTTTCTTACAAATATCTTGTTTTAAATTGTGATAAATTAAAAAACAACAACTTGAACAAAATTTCTCATTAATAATTCATGACAAGAACACAAAGGACATCACTACCGTGATGGAGGTGTTGAAATCCTTTCTTAAGGACGTTCGCGCGAAAATCTTCTACAAGACAGATTTTTTCAAACTTATGCTACGGTCTGATAATGAGTTACTGATGTCAGAAATGCAAAAAAAAATTGGGGGTCACCGAATTGATTTAAGAGATATAGTGTGTAGAAATATACCCTGTTTTTGAAAAGTTCGTCCTCGTAACATGACATGGTGTCCATGGCTTTTAGTTAAAAACTATCAAAGATGAATCGCTGGGGAGAAACTATTATATTCAAATGTGATCTAAGTGGGCCTGATTCGTAAATAATTCGAACTGTTTTCAACCTTTAAATGAGTTAACCCTTTAAAGAGGGCATTCGGAAACAACATACAGCTGAGAGATGAGTGCAATTCGACGTCGCGTGGATAAAAACATGAAAAAAAATCAAACTTCTACAAGACAGATTTTTTTCCATTTTTCACAAACTGTAGATAATCGGTAAAGAAAGTGATATATGAAGAAAAAATAGGGGTCACCGAGCAGCCAAGCGAGTAAAATCTAAATGAAGTTAACGCAACGGCTGCCAGCCCTTTATCTGTTTTAATAGATTTCTTGCTTTGCGCGCGCGCTCGTGCATGACGCGCAGTAAAGATGCGCATAAACAGGTAGCGCGAACGTCCTTAAGTGGCCAGTTTACTGCAGTGTCATGTGTGATGGGCGATGGAAAATATCACAAGCTACGGCACAGTTACCCTAAATTTAATAGCCTGTTCCAGGCTCCGAGATAGCAGGGAACGCGCGAAGTAATGATTTTTTCCCTATTTCTTTTTTACTTCGCGCGTTCCCCACTATCTCGGAGCCTGGAACAGGCTATAAATTTAAGAACTTGTTACTTGCATTGTTTTGGCAGGCATTGGGAAAACGAATGCAGATGCCATAAGCAGTGTGAAGTCCATGGCTGTTCTAGGCTACACAACGAGGTGCTGCATCCATTGTGGAAGAACATAGCTCCACAAGTGTTCCGAATCCTGAAATATCACCCATTCAACCCAGGCCACAAGAACCTTTAGTGACATGTTCACATATGATGTAAGCTAACAATAAGTTGAGAGTCTTACTTCAAGTGGTTCCTGTAAATCTGTATAGACCTCGCGTGGACAGCTCAACACCCATGCACTTCAAGACCTTGGAAGTACTTATTCTCTTATCCTTACTTAAATTTTGATGGTCCTTCTACATTATTTATTTACTTAACTTGTTTGGCATTCAAGTCACTTCAAACCTTAAAACAAAGCGCGTCCCGTTCAACATTGGTCCCGCTAACGAACACACAACTCGCTATGTTCAAGTTTATCATTGGATAAACTGATGTTAATGAGACCTGAGACAGTTGAACTAAGTCACTCACTGTCGGCATGTAACATTTTATTCCATAGTCCACTTGTTAATTGTATGGCCTATTGTCACGCAAATCTCACAGGGTACAACAATTTCTGTACCTCTCCATACTCTTTCAAGGCCCAAGTCCAAGCCTATTTTCTGTAATTTCTCAATGCCAAGGTCAAGCCCGATATTGATTTAGTCGCCTCATTTACAATGTATCTATCAGTTTCAAAGCAAAGTCCAATGGAAGGCAATCTTTATAAGATGTTATCAAACAAAGGTCCCAGTCAGTTCTGTCATATTTTTTCCCTCGTGCTCTTACCTATATTGTAATCGCGCGTGCTCCACTCAGTCATTCTTCCATCGCTTCGCACCGAGCATCAATATTCCCATATTCATGTTTTTTTTGTATTATTTATTAAAATTACAAAAAATGAGTAAATATACCATCTTATATAGTACGGCCTCGACGAAAATCGGAAAAAGCAATTTGCTTCACACTCTTTCTCAAAATAGCCTGAAGCCAAGGGTACCTTCTCCAACCCAAAAAATTATTTAGAAAAGCGTATTACACTCCTTTAATTCGTGATTAAAGTAAAGCAATATAAAATTGCTGATTTTAGCAAAGAATAAAGTAGCCCGGATTTTCTCGAAAACGCTCTCTGAGATTTTGCCCAAACTTGCAGTACTTGTAGCCCTACCTTTGAAGTATAACGTACGGTAGGTGGTTTTAAAAGTTTAGGTCAGGTTCTCATGAAAATGGACAATATGTAAATTGGGTGACGTCATTGACGTGTTGCCATGGTAGCTCCGATGCTAATTAAATTGACGTTACCGGAAAGTTCAATCTTTAAGAAGCTATGTGTGTTAACGGCTAGTAAATCCAAGCTCTAGCACCGACGCTATGGGCGCTCAAATGTGAGGTGTGTGGACCCTCAAAAACTGCCGCGAGCCACCTTAAATGGGATCATTTTGAAATTTTAACAACTGGGCGATCGGATATGCATTGTAGAATTAAGGAGACATTATTGATTAAGGATTTAAAACCAGCTTTAAATAAAAATGTGGGTAGTGAGAAACTTTTTCTTTACCAGCCTTGTATATATGTTTATATTTTCTAGCAGGCTTTAAGATAGGTCTGTATATTATCTTTTTTTTTTTCACTATTGTCGTATGACGGACCGGCCTCGATATTTTTTCTTCACACTGTGCTTTGTTATCAATGTGTTGAATAATAAAACTATTATAGCCCTCAAGCTTGCGTGATATCGCCCAATTTTAGCAGACTCGGCCTACGACCTCGTCGGCTAAGACGGAATTACGCGATATCACGCGCGCTTTCGCACTATAATTAACTATTATAGCGCTCAAGCTTGCGTGATATCGCCTAATTCTTAGCCGACGAGGCCGCAGGCCGAGTCGGCTAAAATTAGGCGATATCACGCAAGCTTGAGCGCAACAATAGTTTTATAATTCAACACATTGATAACAATGCAGTTTGAAGAAAAAATATCGAGGCCGGTCCGTCATTTTTCATTCTCTTGTCAAAATGCGAAATTTACCTCCATCGTTGGATATACTTCATGTAGACATAGCGGATATCGATAACTTTTTGACCATATTTGGGCAGTTTATCAATGTGTTGAATTATAATAGTTAAATATCAAGCACGAGGAACAGTGTTTCATCAGATATACAAACACCGCCAAGGGGGTTGAAAAACGAGGCGCAGCCGAGTATTTTTTAACCCACTTCAAGATGTTTGAATACTTGATGAAACACTCTTTCGAATTAATATAGCTTTTCAAACTGATCGTTAAATGCGGAGAAAACGGCGAAGGAATAAAATCACCAAAAACTATGCAAATTAAGACAGGATTTCAACACCTCCTTCACGGTAGTGATGTCCTTTGTGTTCTTGCCATGAATTATTAATGAGACATTTTGTTCAAGTTGTTGTTTTTTAATTAATCACAATTTAAAACAAGATATTTGTAAGAAAACAGACCGAGCACTACGGACCTATAGTCTCGGCATTATAAATAATTAAAAGGTAAACCGACATTTTAAACCTCATGATCAATCGATTCAGTCGCATCGATCTAGTAATATCATAAATTCAAATTTGAGATCGAAATAAAAATCAAACATGCAGTTTTATTTTGAATAAAATTAAGATAAAAAGTTTCTAAAAGCATTCCTCCCTTTTGTCACCAGAATTGAATTATAGTAGGTCGCTTCAATACGGAGTTGTCTTCTTTAATGAGTTTGTGTCCATCTCCAAATTGCACTAAGTTGAACCGAGCAAATAAAGCAATGAAGTATAATGTCTAAAGCGGATCGTTAACTTGAAAATAACTTCATGCAAAGTCGAGAACATTTCAAGAGATTCTAGAAAATAGAAATACTCGATCTGTTAAACAAAAGTCAAATGGGACTGTTTTATTTTTATTTTTGTAAGCTGCGAATTATTGATTTTGTTTTTTAGTGTACGTCAGTATTCTAAACAAATTAATCACAAATTGATAAACGTACGACTGTAGGAAAGTAGTTTGTAGTTAAATGAATTTCAGTGGCAGTTTTCGTGATGAAAGACTTATTATTAGTATGCAATCATTGTGTGTGGTGTCTCCGAGAGGTCTAGTACTGTGTTGCTACGGTAAAAAGAGTGAGGCGAAAAATGTTGATCAAAACATATGTTTGTGCCGAGTCACGGAAAAACCAAAATTTATCCTTCGACAAAATTTTTTCTGAAATCCTCTTTTTTTTTTAAGAAATGAGGATTAAAAAGAAATTAGGATTTCAGATATAATTTTGACAAAGGATAATTTTTTTAACAAATGAGGATTTCAGATAAAATGTAGTCAAAGGATAAATTTTTGTTTTTCCGTGAATCGGCCCAAACATATGTTTTGATCAACATTTTTCGCCTCACTCTTTGTGTCGTAGCAACACAGTACTAGACCTCTTGGAGCGACCACATACCATGATTGCATACTAATAATAGCTGCGGTTAAACGTTGCAACTTTTACCTAGGTAAATGCGAAATAACAATAGCCAAGGCCATAAAAAGCGTGTAGCAACTACAAACAACTTTCCTACACTCGTACGTTTATCAATTTGTGATTAATTTGTTTAGAATACTGACGTACACTAAAAAACAAAATCAATAATTCGCTGCTTACAAAAATAAAATAAAACAGTCCCATTTGACTTTTGTTTAACAGATCGAGTATTTCTGTTTTCTAACATCTGATTGAGAATGATGATATGGCTTTCACTTCACTTATTTGGCTTGTGGTCATGAGAGAAAATACCAGCGCAAACACGAATGAAATGACAATAACCTGCATAAAATGTATAAACACTTTAAGCCATGTAACATGCGTTCCCCAAAATCCTTTCACCGACCACAAATGTGTGCAGCTAGCCAAAGAGCCAATCATCGCTGGCTTAATTGTTATTTAAACCGAATCCCGCCGTGAGCGTAGGTCACGTACAACTTAAATTTCAACAACACTCTTGAAATGTTCTCAAGTTTGCATGACGTTATCTGCATGAAGTTTTAGAGATTACACTTCATTGATTTATTTGCTCGGTTCAACTTAGTGCAATTTGGAGATGGACACAAACTCATTAAAGAAGACAACTCCGCATTGAAGCGACCTACTATAATTCAATTTTGGTGACAAAAGGGGAGGAATGCTTGATGAGCCCTAAGGATAGTTGCGTTGGAGACTAGGATATATCATATTGGCAGTCATAAACATATAGATCGTCTTTTCTTTAACTCGTATGCAGTGAGTTTTTCCACCGAAGCAGAGCGCTTCAGCGAGCGTATTTCTTAATACGGTATTTAACGAAAATGAAAGCGGCCACGTTGTCAGCGCTCGTTGTATTTCCATCCTAATGAGAGCCCATCACGAGTAGGTTTGTCGGTAAGGGTTTTTTTGGCCCTCTTTGTTCGGTTCGCTTGTAATTTTCCGGGTTTTTCAGTACACCGAATAACTGCTTGTATCATCAGGGCTTAGTGTTTATAAATTTCTTATATACTTTTTTCCACAGCCTGAACCTGAGGAATCATGCGGGCAGTTAACAAATCAGGCTAGTGTCTGGAACAGTTAGGTCGTCACAGTATTGAAAACAAACCAAGGCGTTCACTGGTTAGAAAAACAAATATTGCTCATCAACAAGTTTCCATCTCGCTTATTTAGTGGTCACAAGAGACACAAGATTAAGAGAGTGACGCAAAGGCACTTGGGATACATTATGAACCAACTAAGTTCCAACTCGTCTTCAGCTGTCATCTCAACACTTTCAGGTAACTTGTCTTCCTCGGTGGAGAGAAATTGCAGACTCATTGAAGACGATACTCCTTCCATAAAATGCGTCAAGATTTGGGTTTATAGTTTAGTTCTGATTATTTCTCTACTTGGAAACTCCATCATTATTACAACAGTTGCACGGAATAAGCCCATGCAAACAACTATCAACTACCTTATAGCAAACATGGCAGCATCGGACTTGCTCGTTTCCATCTGTGCTGTGCCGATAAAACTCAGCGAAACTGTTCTTGGTCCTAGAGGATGGTCAATAGACGGACCTTTGGGCTTGATTTCCTGCAAATTGGCATATTTTTTTCAAGAAATCTCTACGGCTGTTTCAATTCTGAGTTTAGTAGTCATTGCCATTGACAGATACACAGGAATTGTTTACCCATTTCGGCCCGCGATCGTGACACCCAAACGTTGTAAAATCATAATTCCACTGGTTTGGTTTATATCAATGTGTCTGGATGGTGTATATTTATATTGCCTTCGACTCCTGTCTCATAATGACACGACACAATGCACTATAGATTGGGCGCTATATTTCGATGATCCACGTGAAGCGCATGAACAATATGCTACCGTGACTTTAGTTCTTCTTGTCATGTTGCCTTTTCCTGTCCTAACTGTGTTGTATTCGCGAATTATTTGGATTTTAAGGAAGGAAAGAGTCGCATCTGGAATGTTGTCAACAGTTTTACGTAAAAGACATGAAGAAAACACTAAAGTGATCAAGAACATCTGTGTAATAATGGTGGTGTTTGCAATTTGCTATTTACCAGTATGTACTTACGGAATCCTGTTTTTCTTTGTATGGAAGTGGAAAATGCCGTGCAACATGGAACAATTTGGATTTGCCGTGATGTTTGTTTTGCATTCTAACGCTGCCATAACACCTCCGATTTACTTTGTATTTAATGATAGATACCGCAAAGGACTGAAAGATTTTCTAAGAGCCCTGCATTTATGGCCCAAAGACAACGCTGAAGAAATTGAGTTACACCACATGCAACCTCAACTACAGTGAACAACATTTGTTTAGCCCCGTGAAGTCGGTCGGTGTTTATGCTTTCAGCCAAAAGCGATCTCATTTTCTACCCTTGCCAATCATATTCAGTAAACGCGTACTGAGCCCCATCAATTTGGAGCAGGATTTTTCTACAAATAAGGAGATGACAAGATGAAAGTTTAATTTCCAAGTTATTTAAAACGGGTAAAACATGTTTGAAAATAATCCACCTGAGTTTTTAACGAAGTTACAGTTCTTCATATTTGAATTCAGAAACTCTCTAACGAGGACAATTATGCCAATTTTCACTAGATGTAAACTTTCTAAAATTCCTAAGTGTATTACGTCATTCAGTTGTGTAGACAGTCTCATTTCACACAATGCATATTTATGTAACGCTAAGATGCTTTGGTCGTTTTAAATCGGTTTTACTCTTCTTTTTACTCTTCTTTGACTTCAAACTCGGTATGGAAAATTTATACCGATCTGTGGACTTAACCTTACGTTGTTTCGCATTCACGAGATGGCTCTTAGAGTCTTTTGATCTTTTATTTGGTATCTGACAGCTGGGTAAAGTTTAAGAAATCGTTTATCTTAATTTTATTCAAAATAAAACAGCGTGTTTGATTTTTATTTCGATCTCAAATTTGTATTAGTAGATCAATGTGACTAAATCGATTCATAGGGGTTTAAAATGTCGGTTTTCCTTTTAATTGTAATACCGAGACTACACGTCCGTAGTGCTCGGTCTGTTTTCTTACAAATATCTTGTTTTAAATTGTGATTAATTAAATAACAACAACTTGAACAAAATTTCTCATTAATAATTCATGACAAGAACACAAAGGACATCACTACCGTGATGGAGGTCTTGAAATCCTGTCTTAATTTGCATAGATTTTGGTGATTTCATTCCTTCGCCGTTTTCTCCGCATTTAACGATCAGTTTGAGAAGCTATATGAAACACTCGAAAGAGTGTTTTATCAGGTATCCAAACACCGCGAAGTGGGTTTAAAAAAACTCGGCCGCGCCTCGTTTTTCACCCTCTTCGCGGTGTTTGGATATCTGATGTAACACTGTTCCTCGTGCTTGATATTTACTATTATAATACAACACATTGATAAACTGAAAAGTTATTGATATCCGCTATGTCTAGATGATGTACATCCAACGATGGAGGTAAAATTCGCATTTCAACAAGAGAATGCAAAAATGACGGACCGTCCTCGATATTTCTTTTCTTCAAACTGTGCTTTGTTATCAATGTGTTGAATTATTAAACTATTATTGCGCTCAAGCTTGCGCGATATCGCCTAATTTTAGCAGACTCGGCCTACGGCCTCGTCGGTTAAGAATTAGGAGATATCACGTGCGCTTTCGAGCGTGATATCGCGTAATTCCGTCTTTGCCGACGAGGCCGTAGGCCGAATTGGCTAAAATTAGGCGATATCACGCAACCTAGAGCGCTATAATAGTTTTATAATTCAACATCATGGTTGATAACAAAGCACAGTTCGAAGAAAAAATATCGAGGCCGGTCCGTCATTTTTGCATTCTCTTGTCAAAATGCGAAATTCACCTTCATCGTTGGATGTACGTCACTTGTTTTGAAACATTATATATATTCTTATTTCATTTTAATTCTCTTGTCCCTAATATTGAGCCGTCCCCCTATAGTTATATGTTAAGTTATTTTCTCCCTCAATTAGATAATTTCACTTTGGTAGTGGCCAACTCGAAAGCTTTCGCTCCTTTGGTCACTACACACTTCTCCCTTGTTAAATGTATTTTCATTTGTTATGTATTTTTTTCCTTTATTTTTCTTTTAATTTTGGAATATTTTACTGTAACGAAATAAGTGTGAATAAAATGAACTTGAACTTGAACTTGAACTTGGAAGAAAATAAAGGACCACTCTTCAGAATATCAATCAATGCTGTCCTGTAATTTAAACCGACCCCCGCCGTGAGCGTAGGTCAGGTACCTCGGTAAAATGGCATTCATGTTGAACATTATAAAATAAATTCAACGAATATTGGCCAGAAATGATTAGTTACATAGCATAGGTTCAGTTTCACTCTAGGTTGTTCTCCTGGTTGTTCTACTGTCATTAAAAAGAGTTTGTTTATCAAAACATCATTGATTATATTTTTCTTGCTTTAGATGATCTGTAAGTAGTATTTTGTAACCTTTATAAATGGACTGCTGGGGAAATGATTTAAAACATGACATCTCAATTGTTAACTCACTCTTTCTTAAGAATGAGCGGATTTCTGATAAAATTTTGTCAAAGGATAGATTTTTGTTTTTCCGTGAATCGGCACAAACATATGTTTTGATCAACATTTTTCGCCTTACTCTTTGTACCGTAGCAACACAGTAAACCTCTCGGAGACACCACACACAATGATTGCATACTAATAAGGAGGCTTTCATCACGAAAACTGCCACTGAAATTCATTAACTATCTTATTACATGAAATTTTGGCGATACTTAAATTTAACGAATTTAGCGATTTTTCCAAAAATCGCTAAATTAAAATGCACCAAAATTATGTCTCGCTAAATTTAAATCGTCGCTAAATAGCGAAGCGCACAATTACTATTTATAGAACTAAAACTCAGACAAACAAACCAAAAGTGACTCTCAGGGGATTCCTAATAACAAATTTCTATTGTCAGAAATGCAAGAATAAACAAGAATAAATTATAAACTCAGGCAAACATGAGTACTGACGTCATCTGTGCGCTTTGCTATTAAAGTGAGTACAATATGAAATTCCGCCATCTGGTCAGTTTCAAACAATCATACTGACGGTCGATTATCGTCGTGAACGTTTTGAATAAATACGCCAAACTTTCTGTTCGTGAAATCGCGAAAATTAAGGACTTATGTTTCAAAATTTACGAAAAATCGCCAAATTGAAGTGCCGCTAAATATGGATTTGTCAAAATCGCTAAATTAACGTGTCCCCAAAATTTCATGTAATAAGGTATAAACTACTTTCCTCCACTCGTACGTTTATCAATTTGTGATTAATTTGTTTAGAATACTGACGTACACTAAAAAACAAAATCAATAATTCGCAGCTTACAAAAATAAAAATAAAACAGTCCCATTTGACTTTTGTTTAACAGATCGAGTATTTCTATTTTCTAGAATCTGATTGTGAATGATGATATGGCTTTCACTTCACTTATTTTACTTGCGGTCATGAGATAAAATACCAGCGCAAATACGAATGAAATGACAATAACCCGCATAAAATGTATAAACACTTTAAGCCACGTAACATGACTTCCCAAAAATCCTCTCACTGCCCACAAATGTGTGCAGCTAGCCAAAGAGCCAATTTGTTATTTAAACCGAATCCCGCCGTAAGCGTAGGTCACGTACAACTTAAATTTAAACAACGCTCTTGAAATGTTCTCGACTTTGCATGAAGTTTTTTGCATGAAGTTATTTCCAAGTGTAACGATAGGTTTTAAGCGTGTTCTGCGAGGGTAAATCTTTGATAACGCGCGTTGATGCGCTGGACTAGATAAACGATTGAACGGCGGTTGAACTGTGATATTTGGCGGGGAAAAGCTCGGTGAGCATTCAAACCTTGGCAGCGTGGCACTCGTCACAAAATGCCAGAGGTACGCGGTCGTTGTAACTCGTCCGTAAGCGAAGCAGAAAACGGTGGAACAGAACTGGAACTCTTCAAGGTTCATTCGTGGTCATCACACATACACACAATAAGGCTCGTGGTAACTCGGACATGTCGGAAGCAATTCGGAGGTAATTCAAAGTTGTACACTGTACAAGCTTGCTTATATATGCTATCGATATGTTAATACAGTTCAAACAAAGTTCGGCAAGCTTTTCAACTAAAATTAATTTTACAGTAGAGTAAATAACTAAGGTGACCATTATTAAAAATAAGCTCTTGGAAAGGCTATTCAATGCAGCTGAAAACACCTAAGTCCTTCCAGCATATTGCGCTGAACTAAAGTAATTATTTCTTTCCGGATTTTAAGTCATGTTTACAATGAGTTGATTATGAACGGAAAGTTGAGGAGACTAATGTTTAAACAGCTTTCTTTTCCAATTTCGAAAAGCAATAACGATCGGAACTTTTGATCTAAAAGTAATAACGAAAAGTGTCTTATAAACAAGTCTGAATAACCATACGTTCAAACAAGGATTTCACATCTACGAGGTATTTACTTAGGAAAAAACTTAATTCTAAATGACACTAAATATGAATAGTTTTTTGGCTCGAGTTCCTTTTAAATATTGTAAGGATATAATGGTCGTGACACAAGTTAACGATTCGCTTTAGAGATTACACTTCATTGATTTATTTGCTCGGTTCAACTTAGTGCAATTTCGAAATGGACACAAACTCATTAAAGAAGACAACTCCGCCTGAAGAGACCTACTATTATTCAATTTTGGTGTCGACAAAAGGGGAGGAATGCTTGATGAGCCCTAAGGACGGATGCGTTGGAGACTAGGATATATCACCATATTGGCAGACTTATAAACATTTCAGATCGTCTTTTCTTTAACTCATATGCAGTGAGTACTGAAGCAGCACGCTTCTAAATAAGGAAGCGTCTTTCTTAAGATACGGTATTTAACGAAACTGAAAGCGAGCACGTTGTCAGCGCTCGTTGTATTTCCATCCTAATGAGAGCCCATCACGAGTAGGTTTGTCGATAAGTGTTTATTTGGCGCTCTTTGTTCGGTTCGCTTGTAATTTTCCGGATTTTTACACCGAATAACTGCTTGTATTACTGCTTGGTCGTTATAAATTTCTTATATACTTTTTTCCATAGCCTGAGCCTGAGGAATCATGCGGGCTTAACGAAACCGGCTAGTGTCTGGAACAGTTAGGTCAGTATTGAAAACAAACCGACGCGTTCACTGGTTAGAAAAACAAATATTGCTCACTCAACAAGTTTCGATCTCGCTTGTTTAGTGGTCACAAGAGACACAAGATTAAGAGAGTGACGCAAAGGCACTTGGGATACATTATGAACCAACTAAGTTCCAACTCGTCTTCAGCTGTCATCTCAACACTTTCAGGTAACTTGACTTCCTCGGTGGAGAGAAATTGCAGACTGATTGAAGACGATACTCCTTCCATAAAAAGCGTCAAGATTTGGGTTTATAATTTAGTTCTGATTATTTCTCTACTTGGAAACTCCATCATTATTACAACAGTTGCACGGAATAAGCCCATGCAAACAACTATCAACTACCTTATAGCAAACATGGCAGCATCGGACTTGCTCGTTTCCATCTGTGCTGTGCCGATAAAACTCAGCGAAACTGTTCTTGGTCCTAGAGGATGGTCAATAGACGGACCTTTGGGCTTGATTTCCTGCAAATTGGCTTATTTTTTTCAAGAAATCTCTACGGCTGTTTCAATTCTGAGTTTAGTAGTCATTGCCATTGACAGATACACAGGAATTGTTTACCCATTTCGGCCCGCGATCGTGACACCCAAACGTTGTAAAATCATAATTCCACTGGTTTGGTTTATATCAATGTGTCTGGATGGTGTATATTTATATTGCCTTCGACTCATGTCTCATAATGACACGACGCAATGCACTATAGATTGGGCGCTATATTTCGATGATCCACGTGAAGCGCATGAACAATATGCTACCGTGACTTTAGTTCTTCTTGTCATGTTGCCTTTTTCTATCCTAACCGTGTTGTATTCGCGAATTATTTGGATTTTAAGGAAGGAAAGAGTCGCATCTGGAATGTTGTCAACAGTTTTGCGTAAAAGACATGAAGAAAACACTAAAGTGATCAAGAACATCTGTGTAATAATGGTGGTGTTTGCAATTTGCTATTTACCAGTATGTACTTACGGAATCCTGTTTTTCTTTGTATGGAAGTGGAAAATGCCGTGCAACATGGAACAATTTGGATTTGCCGTGATGTTTGTTTTGCATTCTAACGCTGCCATAACACCTCCGATTTATTTTGTATTTAATGATAGATACCGCAAAGGACTGAAAGATTTTCTAAGAGCCCTGCATTTATGGCCCAAAGACAACGCTGAAGAAATTGAGTTACACCACATGCAACCTCAACTACAGTGAACAACATTTGTTTAGCCCCGTGAAGTCGGTCGGTGTTTATGCTTTCAGCCAAAAGCGATCTCATTTTCTACCCTTGCCAATCATATTCAGTAAAAGCGTACTGAGCCCCATCAATTTGGAGCAGGATTTTTCTACAAATAAGGAGATGACAAGATGAAAGTTTAATTTCCAAGTTATTTTAAACGGGTAAAACATGTTTGAAAATAATCCACCTGAGTTTTTAACGAAGTTAGCAGTTCTTCATATTTGAATTCAGAAACTCTCTAACGAGGACAATTATGCCAATTTTCACTACATGTAAACTTTCTAAAATTCCTAAGTGTATTACGTCATTCAGTTGTGTAGACAGTCTCATTTCACACAATGCATATTTATGTAACGCTAAGATGCTTTGGTCGTTTTAAATCGGTTTTACTCTTCTTTGACTTCAAACTCAGTATGGAAAATTTATACCGATCTGTGGACTTAACCTTACGTTGTTTCGCATTCGCGAGATGGCTCTTAGAGTCCTTTGATCTTTTATTTGGTATCTGACAGCTGGGTAAAGTTTAAGAAATCGTTTATCTTAATTTTATTCAAAATAAAACAGCGTGTTTGATTTTTATTTCGATCTCAAATTTGTATTAGTAGATCGATGTGACTAAATCGATTCATAGGGGTTTAAAATGTCGGTTTTCCTTTTAATTGTAATACCGAGACTACACGTCCGTAGTGCTCGGTCTGTTTTCTTACAAATATCTTGTTTTAAATTGTAATTAATTAAAAAACAACAACTTGAACAAAATTTCTCATTAATAATTCATGACAAGAACACAAAGGACATCACTACCGTGATGGAGGTCTTGAAATCCTGTCTTAATTTGCATAGATTTTGGTGATTTCATTCCTTCGCCGTTTTCTCCGCATTTAACGATCAGTTTGAGAAGCTATATGAAACACTCGAAAGAGTGTTTTATCAGGTATCCAAACACCGCGAAGTGGGTTTAAAAAAACTCGGCCGCGCCTCGTTTTTCACCCTCTTCGCGGTGTTTGGATATCTGATGTAACACTGTTCCTCGTGCTTGATATTTACTATTATAATACAACACATTGATAAACTGAAAAGTTATTGATATCCGCTATGTCTAGATGATGTACATCCAACGATGGAGGTAAAATTCGCATTTCAACAAGAGAATGCAAAAATGACGGACCGTCCTCGATATTTCTTTTCTTCAAACTGTGCTTTGTTATCAATGTGTTGAATTATTAAACTATTATTGCGCTCAAGCTTGCGCGATATCGCCTTATTTTAGCAGACTCGGCCTACGGCCTCGTCGGTTAAGAATTAGGAGATATCACGTGCGCTTTCGGGCTATAATAGTTAATTATAGCGCGAAAGCGAGCGTGATATCGCGTACTGTTCCGTCTTTGCCGACGAGGCCGGTGGCCGAGTCGGCTAAAATTAGGCGATATCACGCAACCTAGAGCGCTTTAATAGTTTTACAATTCAACATATTGATAACAAAACACAGTTCGAAGAAAAAATATCGAGGCCGGTCCGTCATTTTTGCATTCTCTTGTCAAAATGCGAAATTCACCTCCATCGTATGGATATACGTCACTTGTTTTGAAACATTATATATATTCTTATTTCATTTTAAATCTCTTGTCCCTAATATTGAGCCTTCCCCCTATAGTTATATGTTAACTTATTTTCTCCCTCAATTAGATAATTTCACTTTGGTAGTGGCCAACTCGAAAGCTTTCGCTCCTTTGGTCACTACACACTTCTCCCTTGTTAAATGTATTTTCGTTTGTTATGCAATTTTTTCCTTTATTTTTCTTTTAATTTTGGAATATTTTACTGTAACGAACTAAGTGTGAATGAAATGAACTTGAACTTGGAAAAAAAAGGACCACTCTTCAGAATATCAATCAATGCTGTCCTGTAATTTAAACCGACCCCCGCCTTGAGCGGAGGTCAGGTACCTCGGTTAAATGTCATTCATGTTAAACATTATAATAATAATAATAATAATAATAATAATAATAATAATTTAGGTATTTATATTGCGCGGGCTGCATGGATATATGATCGCCTGCGCATTACAATATGTTAATTATAAAATAAAATATATTATAAAATAAAAAAAGATGGATATTGGCCAGAAATGATTAGTTATATAGAATAGGTTCAGTTTCACTCTAGGTTGTTCTACCGTCATTAAAAAGAGTTTGTTTATCAAAACATCATTGATTATATTTTTTCTTGCTTTAGATGATCTGTAAGTAGTATTTTGTAACCATTTAAATTATATTTTAACCAGTAAAATGTGGTTACTTTTAAAAAATTTTGAGACAAAATAAATGGACTGCTGGGAAAATGATTTAAAACATGACATCTCAATTGTTCACTCACTCTTTCTTAAGAAATGAGGATTTCAGATAAAATTTTGTCAAAGGATAAATTTTTGTTTTTCCGTGAATCACGGCACAAACATATGTTTTGATCAACGTTTTTCGCCTCACTCTTTGTACCGTAGCAACACAGTACTAGACCTCTTGGATTGACCACACACAATGATTGCATATTAATAATAAGGCTTTCATCACGAAACTGCAACCGAAATTCATTTAACTACAAACTACTTTCCTCCACTCGTACGTTTATCAATTTGTGATTAATTTGTTTAGAATACTGACGTACACTAAAAAACAAAATCAATAATTCGCAGCTTACAAAAATAAAAATAAAACAGTCCCATTTGACTTTTGTTTAACAGATCGAGTATTTCTATTTTCTAGAATCTGATTGAGAATGATGATATGGCTTTCACTTCACTTATTTGGCTTGTGGCCATGAGATAAAATACCATACCGGAGCGACCATACACATTGATTGCATACTAATAATAAGGCTTTCCTCACGAAAACTGCCACTGAAATTCGTTTAACTACAAACTACTTTCCTCCACTCGTACGTTTATTAATTTGTGATTAATATGTTTAGAATACTAACGTACACTAAAAAAAGAAAATCAATAATTCACAGCTTACAAAAATAAAAATAGAACAGTCCCATTTGACTTTTGTTTAACAGATCGAGTATTTCTATTTTCAAGAATCTGATTGTGAATGATGATATGGCTTTCACTTCACTTATTTGGCTTGCGGTCATGAGATCAGATACCAGCGCAAATACGAATGAGATGACAATAACCTGCCTAAAATGTATAAACACTTTAAGCCCTGTAACATGTCTTTCCCAATTTCCTCTCACCGACCACAAACGTGTGCAGCTAGCCCAAGAGCCAATTATCGCTGTCTTGTTATTTAAACCGAATCCCGCCGTGAGCGTAGGTCACGTACAAGTTAAATTTAAACAACGCTCTTGAAATGTTCTCGACTTTGCATAAAGTTCGTTTGCATGAAGTTATTTCCAAGTTAACGCTTCGCTTTAGAGATTACCCTTCATTGATTTATTTGCTTGGTTCAACTCAATGCAATTTTGGAGAAGACAACTCCGCATTAAAGCGACCTACTATATTTCAATTTTGGTGACAAAAAGGGAGGAACTTAATGCTTGACGAGCCCTAAGGAAGGTTGCGTTGCAGACTAGGATATATCAACATTTTGGCAGTCTTATAAACAATTCAGATCGTCATTTCTTTAAATCACATGCAGTGAGTTTTTCTATTGAAGCAGCGCGCTTCAGCGAGCGTATTTCTTAATACGGTATTTAACAAAACTGAAAGCGGCCACGTTGTCAGCGCGCGTTGTATTTCCATCCTAATGAGAGCCCATCACGAGTAGGTTTGTCGGTAAGTGTTTATTTGGCGCTCTTCGTTCGGTTCGCTTGTAATTTTCCTGATTTTTACACCGAATAACTGCTTGTATCATTGCTTAGTGGTGTTTATAAATTTCTTATATACGTTTTTCCACAGCCTGAACCTGAGGAATCATGCGGGCAGTTAACAAATCAGGCTAGTGTCTGGAACAGTTAGGTCGTCACAGTATTGAAAACAAACCAAGGCGTTCACTGGTTAGAAAAACAAATATTGCTCATCAACAAGTTTCGATCTCGCTTATTTAGTGGTCACAAGAGACACAAGATTAAGAGAGTGACGCAAAGGCACTTGGGATACATTATGAACCAACTAAGTTTCAACTCGTCTTTAGCTGTCATCTCAACACTTTCAGGTAACTTGTCTTCCTCGGTGGAGAGAAATTGCAGACTCATTGAAGACGATACTCCTTCCATAAAAGGCGTCAAGATTTGCGTTTACAGTTTAGTTCTGATTATTTCTCTACTTGGAAACTCCATCATTATTACAACTGTTGCACGGAATAAGCCATGCAAACAACTATCAACTACAGTGTTCCTCTGTGCCCAGTGTGCCCAGTGTTCCTCTTTGCCCAGTGCGCCCAGTGTTCCTATGTGCCCAGCGTGCCCAGTGTTCCTCTGTGCCCAGTGTTCCTCTGTGCTCAGTGTGCCCATTGTTCGACTGTGACCAGTGTTTCTCTGTACCAATTGTGCCCAGTGTTCCTCTTTGCCCAGTGTTCCCAGTGTTCCTATATGCCCAGTGTTCCTTTTTGCCCAGTGTGCCCAATGTTCCTCTGTGCCCAGTGTGGCCAGTGTTCCTCTGTGCTCAGTGTGGCCAGTGTTCCTCTGTGCCCAGTGTGGCCAGTGTTCCTCTGTGCCCAGCGTTCCTCTTTTCCCAGTATGCCCAGTGTTCATCTGTGCCCAGTGTGCCCAGTGTTACTCTGTGTCCAGTGCCCATTGTGCCCAACCGCCCAGTGTGCCCAGGCGCCCAGTGTCTCTGTGCCCAGTTTTCCCAGTGTCCCTCTGTGCCCAGTGTGCCCAGTGTTCCTCTTTGCCCAGTCTGCCCAGTGTTCCTCTTTGCCCAGTGTGCCCAGTGTGCCCAGTGTTCCTGTGCCCAGCGTGCCCAGTGTGCCCAGTGTTCCTCTGTGCTCACTGTTCCTCTTTGCCCAGTTTTCCCAGTGTTCCTCTTTGCCCAGTGTGCCCAGTGAGCCCACTGTTCCTCTGTTCCCCCCAGTGTACCCAGTGTTCCTTTGTGCCAAGTGTTCCTCTTTGCCTAGTGTTACTCTGTGCACAGTGCCCAGTGTGCCCAGGCGCCCAGTGTTCCAATGTCCCCAGTGTGCCCAGTGTGTCCAGTGTTCTTCTTTGCCCTGTGTGCCCAGTGTTCCTCTGTGCTCACTGTTCCTCTTTGCCCAGTGTGCCCAGTGTTCCTCTTTGCCCAGTGTGCCCAGTGAGCCCACTGTTCCTCTGTGCCCCCCAGTGTACCCAGTGTTCCTTTGTGCCCAGTGTTCCTCTTTGCCCAGTGTTACTCTGTGCACAGTGCCCAGTGTGCCCAGGCGCCCAGTGTTCCAATGTCCCCAGTGTGCCCAGTGTGTCCAGTGTTCTTCTTTGCCCTGTGTGCCCAGTGTTCCTCTGTGCCCAGCCTCTTCGCCCAGTGTGCCCAGGCGCCCATTGTTCCACTGTGCGCAGTGTGCTCAGTGTTCCTCAGTGCCCAGTGTGTCCAGTGTTCCTCTTTGCCCAGTGTGCTCAGTGTTCCAGTGTGCCCAGTGTTCCTCTGTGCTTAGTGTGCCCAGCGTGCCCAGTTTGCCCAGTATTCCTCTGTGCTCAGTGTGCCCAGTGTTCCTTTGTGCCCAGTGTGCCCAGTGTTCCTCTGTGCCCAGTGTGCCCAGTGTTCCTCTTTGCCCAGTTTGCCCAGTGTTCCTCTGTGCCCAGTGTGGCCAGTGTTCCTCTGTGCCCAGTGTGCCCAGTGTTCCTCTGTGCCCCCCAGTGTGCCCAGTGTATCCAGTGTTCCTTTGTGCCCAGTGTTCCTCTTTGCCCAGTGTGCCCAGTGTTCCTCTGTGCTCAGTGTGCCCAGCGGGCCCAGTTTGCCCAGTATTCCTCTGTGCTCAGTGTGCCCAGTGTTCGTCTGTGCCCAGTTTGCCCAGTATTCCTCTGTGCTCAGTGTGCCCAGTGTTCGTCTGTGCCCAGTTTGCCCAGTATTCCTCTGTGCTCAGTGTGCCCAGTGTTCGTCTGTGCCCAGTTTGCCCAGTATTCCTCTGTGCCCAGTGTGCCCAGTGTGCGCAGTGTGCCCAGTGTGCCCAGCGTGCCCAGTGTGCCCAGTGTGCCCAGTGTTCCTCTGTGCCCAGTGTGCCCAGTGTTCCTCTTTGCCCAGTTTGCCCAGTGTTCCTCTGTGCCCAGTTTTCCCAGTGTTCCTCTGTGCCCCCCAGTGTGCCCAGTGTGCCCAGTGTGCCCAGTGTGCCCAGGGTGCCCAGTGTGCCCAGTTTTCCCAGTGTTCCTCTGTGCCCAGTGTGCCCAGTGTTCCTCTTTGCCCAGTTTGCCCAGTGTTCCTCTGTGCCCCCCAGTGTGCCCAGTGTGCCCAGCGTGCCCAGTGTGCCCAGTTTTCCCAGTGTTCCTCTGTGCCCAGTGTGCCCAGTGTTCCTCTTTGCCCAGTTTTCCCAGTGTTCCTCTGTGCCCAGTTTTCCCAGTGTTCCTCTTTGCCCAGTGTGCCCAGTGTTCCTCTGTGCTCAATGTGCCCAGCGTGCCCAGTTTGCCCAGTATTCCTCTGTGCTCAGTGTGCCCAGTGTTCGTCTGTGCCCAGTTTGCCCAGTATTCCTCTGTGCTCAGTGTGCCCAGTGTTCGTCTGTACCCAGTTTGCCCAGTGTTCCTCTGTGCCCAGTGTGCCCAGTGTGCCCAGCGTGCCCAGTGTGCCCAGTGTGCCCAGTGTTCCTCTTTGCCCAGTGTGCCCAGTGTTCCTCTTTGCCCAGTGTGCCCAATGTGCCTAGTTTGCCCAGTGTGCCCAGTGTGCCCATTGTTCCTCTGTGCCCCCAGTGTGCCCAGTGTACCCAGTGTTCCTTTGTGCCCAGTGTTCTTCTTTGCCCAGTGTGCCCAGTCAGTCCTCTGTGCCCAGTGTGCCCAGTTTGCCCAGTGTTGCTCTGTGCCCAGTGTGTCCAGTGTGCCCAGTGTGCCCAGTGTTCCCTTTGTGCCCAGTGTGCCCAATGTTCGTCTGTGCCAGTGTGCCATACTACTATTTGTAATGAATAACTATTTCAGTTCCCGATATATGAGGAGCAACCCAACAAATCGAACCAGTTCTGAGGTTTTGGCCAGGCCCAAATTCTAATCTCCTGCGTCCTTGATTCCTTCCAGCAAGAGCTTGTCTACGCAAGCAAAAACATGTCAACAACAGCAACATATTTAGTTCTGCAGCGAATGCTGAATGTAATTGCTCTCTTAAAATTCCCAAAGAATAATGGCCTTGTTGCCGGTGCATTTCCAAAAGAAAAAAGAAAAACGCAACGACCTCTTAAAGTATCCTTCTATCCTTTCTCGAAACAGCTGTATTTCCGTACAAAATGTGAACCAACACGTTATAAACTGTCAATTTTTATTAGCTCAAGTCAACTTAAGTTTTTGCATTTACCCGTGTATGAAGAGCTAAGTAAGAGCTTAGTAAGAAAATCGTACTTTACTTGAGCGTTCGTTAAGTTTACTTGAGATCTAGTGTAAAGACTACCACTACCGTGAAGGAGGTTTTGAAATCCTGTCTTAATTTGCATAAATTTTGGCGGTTTTCTCCGCATTAAACGATCAGTTTAAGAAGCTATATCAAACACTCGAAAGAGTGTTTATCAGGTATCCAAACACCGCGAAGTGGGTTAAAAAAAACTCGGCTGCGCCTCGTTTTCTCAAGTTAGGGATTGATCTATCTCTACTCCGAGATATTTATATGTCAATTCCCTTTTCAGTGATTTATCAGGATCTACACTAAATAGCCTGAAAAATGTATTTATTCTGACAAGAACTTCACAAATCTTACTTGTTTATCTCGTATGTAAACGACGGCAGATTAATCCCCGAAGCGCTTTCTGAGTTTCCCGATTCCTCTCCTATTGCTTTCACGCTTACAAAACTGGAAAAAATCACAAAGAGGAAGATACAGCTGTTTTGAAAGGCCATTTGACGAGCTTAAATCTGCTTTTTGTTCGACAATTTACGTATCAAAACAAAGGAAATTTATTCCTCTTTTCGATTTTGGCGGTACATTTTCGATTTGCGCTTGCGTAGAAGAGATATCGCCCAAGATCCCTTGCTCGGTCGTGTTTTGATCACAAACGCCTTGTTAATTTTGACCGACCCGCTCGGGGAAAAGGTAA
>JAJLRJ010000007.1:11757717-11787717 GCA_024195265.1 Dendrophyllia cribrosa | reverse complement strand
CGAATTCAACGTTTTCTGCGCCGATCAATTCGAAACATCGACATCTCCCCCCACCCCCCCCCCCCCCCCCCTCCCCCCTCCCCCCCTCCCCCCTCCCGGGCATTTGAACATTTTCTGTGATCGGGGTGTCGGGAATTTGATGTAAAAGGCCATCCCGGGGGTGGGGAATTTGACTTTGCCTTGGGGGGGGGGGGGGGGGGGGGGGGGGCGGGGGGAATTTGAACCGGAAGTGTTTAAAATATCTTTTTTTGGCCGGTGCCTATCAAACCACAGGGAGCCCATACAATCTGTGATACATATGAGCGATTTTGAAGGATTCTGAGAATTCTTCAAAATCGCTCAAACTACATGTATCACTTTTACGGCAAAAGGACGACAACACACAACAAATAAGGTAATTTAACGTTTATTTAGCGTTGATCAGTACATACATTTGGCGATACGTCGCCATAATATGAAATTTAGGTAAATCCCATACATTTCCTATAAAATACAAACGGTCATTATGTTACACAAACATTGTATGGGCTCCCTGTGATCAAACGTACGTGGTAGCGCTTTCCCCACTATCTGAACGCCTCGAACAGGCTAAAATGACCTAAATGTAATGTCTCTCTGTTCATTCGCGCCCACAGGGACAATCAATATGACGTGACAATGCCGATACAGTCAGTGATTGAGAACAAACACTGATTTGTATTACAAGATTTTTTTCAGCTGCAGGACATCGCACCCAAGCTCAAGAAGAACCAATCACAGATCATTCTAATGGCGCGATTTTTGCATGGCTAGCCAATCAAGAATGCCGAATACAATTATACAAGATATCGTGTTCGATTGTTCATTGCAGTTTGCAAGCTACCTGAGCAATCAAAATGGCCGAAGCTCATTACAAACCTCCCGGGTTAGAAGCATGGGATGTCGTTATAGTTGTCCTGTACTTTATTGTTATCCTTGGTGTTGGACTTTACGTGAGTATGGCAAATTATTTTTGATAACATTTGGGTGGAATTTTGTAGCTAGTTCGTGTTGATATCCTATCCAGCTGAGTTGATCGTGTGTACAACAAAAATACCAGACGTGGCTGTTTATCTTTGTGCAGAATCTATTCTTGTGCCGGTAATTCCTTCGAACTTCACTTGTCTAAGCTTATTAATTCTTTTCAAAGTTTTGCTTCCCAAAAGTTGACATTAAATTATAAACGCTGTGCATAAAATGATACAAATCAAGATGTGAGCTTACGCTTAAATTATTAGCTAATTTTCAAACAATTAGACCTGCAGGCGTGCGTTTCTCAAAGGTCCCGAAGACATTTCGGGGCCGAAAGCCATTTTTAATTCTCAGTTTCTATCAAGTGGAGCTGCAGTTAATAGCCCACAAACCTGCCCGACGCGTTTCGTCAACTACGAATTTTATTTCTAAGCTTTTAAAATAAACAAAAACTGATTTCTTGTCATTAACACTGTGCACATAATAAGGCTTTTCGGGCCCGAAAAGTTTTCGGGACCTTTGAGAAACGCACGCCTGATCTTTCTGATGTCTCCACGCTTCTTGAAGACCTTTATTTCAACGTTAATGAATCGGGCTAACGATCGTGTAGAGAGCTGAGATATAAATCGGTGATTCGTGCTTTCTTTAATTAGCTTATGGTTGCTGATTTCGATTGTGCACGCTCTATTGCTTTTGTTTTATAATTATTGTAAGGGATGTTGTTGTGTGAATCAAATTATCACTGGGCCCGGGGAGGGGGGGGGGGGTACTCTGCAAATGTTTGGGTGGGGGTGTGCCGCTGGGACTCTGAGACCCTTAACCTATACTAGACCATTCTTGCTGCATTTTGCAACCCTATTCTGGACTAAACACCGAAAAACCGTACCCTATCCTAGACCTATTCCAGACTCGCTTTCTTTGTTATTAGTTAACAGGAGTCAGTAAAAATGCCGTACTGCCCGCCGTACCAATTTTTAAATATGCCATTTGCCAGTAAACCTTGTCTAGACTAAATTCTTCATGCAACTAGACCAAAACTCTCTGATTACTATACCCTATCCCAGACTAAACTGCCTAAAAACCATACCCTTCACAGCAGCACATACCTATATGGCTTAAATATGGGAGTAACTTTCTATGCCAAATTTTATATGAGTGGGTCTATTAACCAAATTTATTCAACTGGTGATGTCCCTTAAAGCCCGGTCCTCACTTGCGATGCAAGCATTAAGCATAAGAAGCTTATGCGCTAGTGAGGACAGCTGTGACACAAGCATTAAAGCATAAGAATATCAAAACCTTGCATTCTTCTTATACTTATGTCACTGTTATTTCTAGTGAAGACATGGTTAGCATATGCATAAGCATAAGCACAATACTGCTGGCCAATCACTAAACACTGACTGTTCGGGAAACAAAATGGCGAGTGTTCAGGCAAGAGGGAAAGGACACAAAAATACATTCTGCGCATGCGTATATGCTTATGCTTATGTCATGGCCATCCTCAATAGCGCATAAGCTTATGCTTATGCTTGCATCGCAAGTGAGGACCGGGCTAAAAAGGTCAATGTTATCTTAAACAACAGCATAATTTTCCAAATCCTGACAGCAACAAGTTGGCTGTATTCAATGTTGTGTGGGTAGAAAAATGTGAAAATTTTAAACTTCCAACATTGATTTTTTGTTAATTTTTTCACAATCTGTCGAAAATAAAAAATAAGAATTGAAATAATGTGTGTGTTGATATCCATTTTACAGGCCATGTTCAAGTCAAATCGCGGCACTGTCAGTGGATATTTCTTGGCAGGCAGGTTTATGACCTGGCTCCCAGTAAGTGTATTTGTTTTTATGCAGACTGATAAATAAGTGTGTAATTTTTGTTTTCAGTAATAATTTCCTATCTCAGCTGGCTTTAGAAGTATGATGACCAAAAAGGCCGAGTTTTAGCAGCCCTCTCAGTTTGTCTGGGAAGCTGCAATGGAGACAATGCCTGAAGCGATTATAAAGGCTGACTTCTTACTAATAGCCAGTTCTGGGCAAGACTGTCATTAAGTTAACAATTAATTAAGCAGCTACATGTATATAGTGGTTGCTTAATTTGTCTTAGATCAGATTCATTTCCATAATCAGAGGCAAAGAAAAATAAAAACCAAACTGGTTCCGATCGACATATTTTCACACCAAAGACAAATTTAAACCACAGTAACAATAATAAGAATATAATTTGTAATTATTTTGACAGGTTGGAGCATCATTGTTTGCTAGTAATATCGGCAGTGAACATTTTATTGGCCTGGCTGGATCAGGTGCTGCTGCTGGGATTGGAGTTGGCGCATTTGAATTCAATGTAAGTATTATTTTTAAAGATTGATTTCTGAAAACTGAGTAAAATAATTTATTTATTAATTAAAGTTGTATATACAGTTGCATTGTTGTGGTTCAAAGTTTCCTTTGTTTTGAGAAATTAATTTTTCAAACCTGTTTAATTTTTTCTTTTCCTTTGTCTCAGGTACGGTTATGTTTATGTATCTGGGACAAAGGAAAATAAAAATCAAATTGGTTTCAAACCAAATTTACAAACCAAAGAAAGTTTGACTGACAACATACTCGTTTTATGTTGAGATTAAAAGAAATGCTACTTGTGGTCACTGTTTGTTCACAAGATTGTTAGTCTCAGGGACATATCTGGGTTCTATGGATGACAGCTAGTTTAAAAATAGATGATTGAAAACACATCTTAGAAATTTCATGAAGCAATTATTTTTGGTTTTCAAGTGTTAACATAGACTTGCTCCAAGTATGCTTGTATTAAACAAATACACACCGTATTGATAACCACTCGGTATACAACTACATGTAGTCTGCTGACAATTAAGTTCTGGAGGATGTGTATGGGCTCAAAATCATAATGGCAGCTCTTTCTGTAAAACAAGTGACTTGTACCTCCTGCAGCATTCTAGTTTTTAATTTTGATATTATGAAATGAAACAATGAGTAGAGATCTGTATGAAAAGTTAATGCATACTAATTAGCTGAGCAGTTGTCTGTATCAAAAGTTAATGCTACTGTTTAATTATTCATCAACTCAGTTGATTTGTATTGGGGTTTACAAACCTTCATTAAATTTTCATTTCTTTTGTACTTTCCTTATGAATTATTAATGAATTTTATAAAATTTATTAAACATCATTAAAGTCTGTGTCAAGTTCTGTAGGTCTACAAGTCTGCAGGCCTCTGCAAGTCTGTAGTCTGCATTTGTTGCACTCTGTGTGCAGGATGAAATGATGTTTCAAGTTTATTAACACTTCAATCAATCACCCTCACTTTTTTTGGCTGGTATACATCATACATGTATTGTACATGAACCCTTTTTTGGTTTATGTGCAGCAGTGTTTTTAACTTTTTCAATTGAAAATCACTAAATACTGCAGGTACATGTGTGTAAATGCATGTGTGACATTTGTTTATGATATAGCAGTAAAAAGGTTTACATGTATATGTAAACAACAACAAGATTTTAAGCCAAAGGTACTTCTTTACCAACAGCTGAAACTGTATTAAATACCCAGTATTTTTGAAAAACTGGTATTTAGTGTTTATATTAATGTTTCCATGGATAACGAAAATCGTTTCTTTTTTTTTTGACAAATCCTCAATTTTACCTTCAGGCGATTATTCTGCTGCAGTTACTTGGTTGGGTTTTTTTGCCTGTCTATATAGCTGGAGGGGTGAGTCTCAATTTCTTATATTAAAATTTTATATGACAATTTAATACATGTATCAGTTGTGATGGTAAATTTTAAGCTTGGGAATGAAATGATAAAGATGTAATGTTCATCTAAGGTCACAAGCGTAGCACAAAAAACAGAGTCCGCGACAGAAATTGAACCTACGATGTTCTGTACACCAGTTGGATATATGCTCTTTCACTGAGCTACGAGGCTAGTAAATGGCATTGCTCTTCACTAGTCCCTTAAACAGGGTTGTACTGTAGCTCAGTGGTCATAGAGCATCCTACCAGCTTACAGAAAAGGTCACAGGTTCAATTCCTCTCAAGGACTCAGATTTTTTTTTGTCCCAGGCTTGTGGCACAATGAACACATCTTTCTCTGACAGGGATAGCGCAGTGGTGAGAGCGCTCACTTCCCACCAATGTGGCCCAGGTTCAATTCCCAGATTCAATGTCATATGTGGGTCGAGTTTGTTGTTAGTTCTCATCCTTGCTCCAAGGGTTTTTTCGCTGGGTACTCCAGTTTTAAATTTCCTTCCTCCTCAAAAAACTAACATTTCTAAATTCCAATTTGACCAGGAATTTTCAGAGAGCCACCCTAGCTAATTAACCTACAGTTAGCTTGGTGCCACCCTCTTTAAAAATTGTTCTTTATTTTATTTATTTAATTATGGTCAAGCATCTCGGCGCTGAACTCTGTTACAATAAAATAATAATAAATACATTGTTATTAATTCTCCCGGCTGGGTAATTTTCAGAGAGACGCACTTAAAGAGTGCCACTTACTTCACTTGTTTTAGAACAAATTACTTACAACATCTGCTGTTTATTTTTGCCATTCAACAGATCTGTACCTTACCAGAATATATTTGTCGTCGTTATGGTGGTAGAAGGCTGAGAATGTGGCTATCGGTTGTTTCTCTTTTGCTGTACATCTTCACTAAAATATCTGTAAGTTGTACAGTAATTCTACAGGGTAAAAAGTCTTTTACTTTATGGTGTTCATGTTAAACTTCTGCCTAAGGCTAAGTTTACACATGTCAAGAGGGAAAATAACAACAAAGTCATTGAGACATGATGGATGTTATTGGATTCATCATATGCTTGTACACTGAGTATTCAGATTTGTGAAGTGTGTACATTACATACATGTTATAGTATTAAGATTCCTTATAGTTTGCACTGCACATCTTGAAAATGCAAAATTACTGCCATTGCGAGTATGTATATAAGAGCTACTGATATCTCTGGCTTTATTTGGGTAGTGTATCATCATGTTGAACATATAGTATGGTTTATTCAAATTTGACATTACTATCTTGACCCTCCAAGTTGCAACCATTTTAGGTGCCAAATTGGCAACTAAAATTTTGGCACTGGTAATCTTGGATTAAAAAGTGATTTGCTAACCATCACCAGGCCAAATGGCTACATGTTATAAAGAAAACAATAATTAACTTTGAAGGTAGCATATATATCAAGTAAAGACTACTGAACACTGTATAATATTTTTATTTATATATCCTGCATGACATGTTAAATTTATTTGTAAGTGCACAGAACCTTGTACCACAAGATGATCCCTTTGTTTTTTTTATTGCATGTCAGGTCAATTTATTTTCTGGAGCTTTGTTTATTCGCTTAGCTCTTGGATGGAACTTGTACTTGGCCATTCTGTTGATGCTTGGAATGACTTGTCTCTGCACAATTACTGGTGAGTTCAAGATTCTTTCTGTTAGTGATGTGCTATTTGCCCCATGGAGGTATTCCCATATAAACGGAATGGGAGTGATCATCATACTTTTTGGGTTAAAATTCTTGATTAAGTACCACTGAGGGTGTTTGAATGGAAAATAACCACTGTCTTAGTTATTCTGGTACTGTTAGGATATTAATCCAGAAAAATCTGTTGACAGGAACAACTTTTCAGAAAGAGTTGGCACATCTTAGGCCCAGGGGGGACTCCCATATTAAAATGACGGGGGTGCTCGTCGTACCTTTTAGGGGTCAAAATTTGTACATTGGTACCTCTTAGGGTGCTAAAAATCAAAATGACCCTGTTGGAATTATCGCGGTACCATTTAGGGTACATTGTATTAAGCCCAGAATATGACGTGTTGTTTACGAATTGGTACCTCTTAGGGGTAAAAATTCATTTGAGCCACGCCCATCAAACAACATTCTGGTACCTTTTAGGGTGCTTTTAGAAAATTTCCGACGAGCACCCCTGTCATTTTTATATGGGAGTCCCCCCACCCCCCGGGATCTTAGGGGTAAAAATTGATTTGAGCCAACACCACCAAAACAAGTTTCTGGTACCTTTCATGGGTTCCTTTCAAAATTTCTGACAATCACTCCATCAATTTTATATGGGAGTCATCCCCCCCCCCCCTCCCCTTGCTATTAATTACTACAGGGGTCAATTTAATAAAACTTTTACAAGTGTAATTTACAAGTGTAGCCATTGTTTCAGAGGTTGAAAACAATAGCTACATTGTACACTTGTAAACTACAAGTGTAAAAGTTTTATTAAATTGGCCCCAGGATTGCAGAACAGCCTAATCTAAGATTTTGTTTATAATGTTTCCTCGACAGGTGGATTAACAGCAGTGATTTACACAGACACTCTTTGTACCTTTCTGATGGTCATGGGATCACTCACAGTTATGGGACTTGGTAATTTTTTTTATAGTGAAAATCAAGAAACAGTGTGTTTTTGTTTATGATGTTGATCATAAGGTCAGTCTGACACAAGATGTAACAAGAATTGACCACAAGATGTATATAGATAAGGACTACAGTGCCACTTGCATGCATTGCAGCACCTACACATGCGTAAAATGCGTTTAAAGTGTGTGGTACATGCATTTCACGCGTGCGTACGTGCGCGTAATAGAAAAGCATAATTAGATGTGTATGCATATATTCCTTTTGTTTTCAAATGCGTGTAGTTTGTCAAACAGGAGTTTGAGAAGTGACTACATGCATACCCAACAGGGGAAGCGAAATCACAACACCGCACAAATAGCGGATCCAATATTGTGTATAATGGACTTGAGTATCAATGAACAATAAATACTTCATGGAATTGTTATAAAAGTCGAACTAAGATGAATTCCTTCTGAACTATAAATGATACTAAAGCTGGATGAAAGTATTTGACAAGACAGAGATGTAGGTTGCCATAACTGTGCACGAGTTAGCTATGAAGACTACTTTGGACCACTCTGGTGAATACAAACAATGACATTTATAGGGAAGCTCCTTCCCTGTCCATTTTTAAGCTTGGTCTTTCTAAAGTCATCTCATAGTTGTGTCATAGTAGTGTCTTACTTTTATGACTAATTACATTCTGTAACCTTTAATTTTTCTTATTGATTTGTTAACACAATGTTTTATATTCATTATAGTCTTAGAGAGGCCAGGAGCCCTCTGTAAATCACTACTGTGGTGAAGTTGGCATCCTCAATTATTATATGATTTTTCTCAGTTGGAGAATCCTTGTATTTCACTGAAATTTATATAATAATTTGCTTTTAAAGGATTTTCAGAGGTTGGTGGTTATGCCGGTCTGCAACAGAAATACATGATGGCTGTATCAAATGATACTCTGTTCTCAAACAGCAGCTGTGGTCGGCCCAGAGACGACTCATTTATGATGCTACGTGATCCTGTCAACTCAGATATGCCGTGGGCAGGCTTCATATTTGGACAAACAATTGCCTCAATTTGGTACTGGTGTGCTGATCAGGTTTGTTTTCTTGCCATAAAATTCATGCAGGGTTCGACATCTCAGTGTTCAGTTGTGTGGCTAGTGACCTTGAAAAATCTACTAGTCCACTCGTAAATTTTTTTTAATTACCCCCCCCCCCCCCCCCCTCCTGGAGTGGATGCTAAAACACAGCCCCAGCCTTTGAAAGAAAAAGATGCTTAGTTTTCATGTTGCAAACAACCTTTTAGCCAGTTTGGTTGCAATTTGTCTAGACAGCCATAAAAAAAAAACAGAGTTAGTGGCTTTGTTAAAACTCGTGGAGTCAATGTTTTTAATGATTTTTTTTTTTCATTTTCTTTCTGTTCCTCTACCAAAGGTTATTGTTCAAAGAGCTCTTGCTGCTAAAAGTTTGTCGCATGCTCAGGGAGGCTGTCTGATGGCTAGTTACTTAAAAATCCTGCCACTGTTCACCTTGGTGATGCCAGGAATGATCAGCCGAGTTCTGTCACCAGGTAAGAGAGGGGAGGGGAGGCACAGGGGAATTGCCTTTATATTATCAATCAATCAATCAATCAATCAATTCTTCATTTAGCGTGGTCGGTACGCTTAGCTATTGAAGAGCTAGTTTCCAGGTACGCCACAAAAATTATACCTATTATAATTATTGAACAAACATTGAGGATAAGGGAGGCTGAGGTTGCACTTCAAAGACAGCATGAAATCATCCCAGAAGAATCAACCAACTCCTGGGAAAGCCTGGCATCTGATCATATTCTCCATGATGCAGTCAAATCTACATAGGAAGCAATAGGACTGAAGAACAGCGCACAGCTTTCACAGATACAAAGCCAGAGCTGCCAGCACAACAGGATCAAGTCTTACCTGCCCAACTTGTGTTAGAGACTTTTCTGCCTGGATAGGCCTCATAAGCCACCTCCAACACACATAAACCATCATACAGTTATAGAATGTCATGATCTTCATTGATGCAGGTGGACAAACAACACAACATATATAGTTTACCATAAAGCCTTGTGTGAACTGCGCTTCAAGAAACCACCAATTTCACTCTGTTATCCGACTGTTATTATAAACAACATTCCACCAGCTGGACCTGATGGCCTTTCCAATACAACCACCTTACTTTGCATTTTGATGGTTGCTTGCGAGAGGTTTGGCTTCTTTAAACACCCACGAGCATGCCTTTTTTTGATAATATACTTATCATTGTCTTTCCCCATTGTCGTTAGACCGAGTGGCCTGCAGTGTCCCAGAGAAATGTATGGAGATTTGTGGCAGTGAAGTAGGTTGCACCAACATTGCATATCCAGAGCTTGTTCTAAAACTGATGCCAACAGGTGAGTCGTGCCTTTCTGTACAATTTCCAAAAAAAAAATGTGCTAATACCATCGTCATTGCATGCATCCATACTCTTATCTTAACTATCCCAAAAACAGAATACCTCAAAATCTTTCACATATCGGTATTCCTGTCATGAAACACGAAAAGAAGTTGCTTCTTTCACCATGTCTCCTTGGAACATTGTTGGTGTCTGACAATAATAAATTATATAAAGAAAACATATAGATTTTTCAGTGCATCCTGGTTTAAAAATGACAAGGGTATGTCAGACCAAAAAACATCCGAATGATGAAATTGCGCATTTTCAACTCATGAATATACAAAGCATTGAACAAGTTATTAGCAGTGGGAGACAAAATTCACTTGATCAGTCAGTTAACCCTTTAACTCCCAAGATTTCTATAATCATCAAAATTGAAGAAAAATCCCAAATTTCATTTTGTAAAATATTGAAAAACAAATGGTACCATGCAAAAGTACTGCTGAAGAGGTTTCATTTGAATGCTCACACCATAGGATTTCATCAACAGACTCAAAAGTTAGAACAAATGGTACCATGCAAAAGTACTGCTGAAGAGGTTTCATTTGAATGGTCACACCATAGGATTTCGTCGACAGACTTAAACGTTAGAACTACATTACATGTCTCCATAATTGACTCTGGGAGTGAAAGGGTTAATGGGCTGTTAACTTTGAGCCCGTGATATGTAATGGTCACTTGCTTTACCCATGGGGATTGGGTTGGAGAGAAGGGAGAGTTGGATGCAAGGGATGGGCCGGGTCAGCGATGCAAAATACATGTACCTAGGAGAGGGGGAAGGGTTGCAGGTGAACATTGAGCCCACGATATGTAATGGTCACCTGCCTTGACCATGGGGATGACTTTGGAGGGAGAGGAGCATGGGGAATTGAAGGTAGGGTGTGGGGGGTCAGTGGTGCAAAACGCCTAGGAGAGGGGAGGGTCCGAACCTTTTGTATTCACGAGTTGGCTCATACATGTAGGAGGGAGTTGAGGGTGGGGAATTGAAGGTAGGGTGTGGGGGGTCAGTGGTGTAAAACGCCTAGGAGAGCGGAGGGTCCGAACCTTTTGCATTCACAAGTTGGCTCATACATGTAGGAGGGAGTTGAGGGTGGGGAATTGAAGGTAGGGTGTGGGGGGTCAGTGGTGTAAAACGCCTAGGAGAGCGGAGGGTCCGAACCTTTTGCATTCACGAGTTGGCTCATACATGTAGGAGGGAGTTGAGGGTGGGGAATTGAAGGTAGGGTGTGGGGGGTCAGTGGTGCAAAACGCCTAGGAGAGGGGAGGGTCCGAACCTTTTGTATTCACAAGTTGGCTCATACATGTAGGAGGGAGTTGAGGGTGGGGAATTGAAGGTAGGGTGAGGGGGGTCAGTGGTGCAAAACGCCTAGGAGAGGGGAGGGTCCGAACCTTTTGCATTCACGAGTTGGCTCATACATGTAGGAGGGAGTTGAGGGTGGGGAATTGAAGGTAGGGTGTGGGGGGTCAGTGGTGCAAAACGCCTAGGAGAGGGGGGGGAGGGTCCGAACCTTTTGTATTCACGAGTTGGCTCATACATGTAGGAGGGAGGGGAGGGTGGGGAATTGAAGGTGGGGTGTGGGGGGTCAGTGGTGCAAAACGCCTAGGAGAGGGGAGGGTCCGAACCTTTTGTATTCACGAGTTGGCTCATACATGTAGGAGGGAGGGGAGGGTGGTGAGTTGAAGGTAGGGTGTGGGGGGTCGGTGGTGCAAAACACCTAGGAGAGGGGGGGAGGGACCGAACATTTTGCATTCACGAGTTGGCTCATACATGTAGGAGGGAGGGGAGGGAGGGGAGTTGAAGGTAGGGTGTGGGGTGTGGGAGGTTGATGGTGCAAAACACCTAGGAGAGGGGGGGAGGGTCTGAACATTGTGCACTCACAAGTTGGCTCATACAAGTAGGAGGGAGGGGGGGTGGGGAGTTGAAGGTGGGGTGTGGGGTTTCGGTGGTGCAAAACGCCTAGGAGAGGGGGGGAGAGTCTGAACATTTTGCATTCACGAGTTGGCTCATACATGTAGGTGACTTAAATACCTGTTTGTTTTGTTTAGGTCTGAGAGGTTTGATGATGGCAGTTATGATGGCAGCACTGATGAGTGATTTGACGTCAATCTTTAACAGCGCCAGCACTCTGTTTACTATTGATGTTTATAGCAGATTCCGTACAAAGGCTTCAGTTAGAGAACTCATGATTGTGGGAAGGTAAATTTAGTTTCTGTTTAATTTGAGAAGTTTACAATCTACCTGTGGTTATATTCACTAGAATTCATATTGAGAACTTAACAACGGGCTTTTTTAAAGTTAGCTAAAAAGCCCCCACTATTTTTGGGTGTTGGTCTGCCGCTGGGACTCTGAATCCCTTACCCTACACCCTACACCAAATATCCCTACCCTATCCCAGGCCCAGGCTAAATTTATGTAAGGCTCTTTCAATTTAACTGCTACTCTATGCTACACTTTTCATACCACTCATCAGTTTCCCAGTAAATGATACCCTAGTCTAGACCAAAACTCTCTGATTTCTAATTTCTATATGTTATCCCAGGCTATATTGCCATAAAGCTTATATACGAGAGTACCCCCCTGGGCTTAACAGCCACTCCCTCAGAGCAAGTAACGACAGACAACTTTTCATGTCTCTGTTGTTGTGTTTTTGTAGAATTATGGTTGCCATCATGACAGTGATAGGTATCCTGTGGATCCCAGTTGTGCAAAATGTACAGGGTGGCCAACTTTTTATCTACATACAGGCTGTCAGTGCATATTTCTCACCCCCAATCGCAGCTCTTTATCTGCTTTCCATCCTTTGGACAAAAGCAACAGAAAAGGTTTGTAACTAATACATGAATGTTGTGTTTTTTCGTTCATCTTTCTGCTACTAACAGCAGAAGTAATTATGAGGCCAAGGGCTTGATAAACGTGACCAAAAAGCTTTCTGTGGCCACATTGCATCCATCATGGATATGTGCAATGATTCAATGACATTCCATGCTGATGTTGTAGTTTTGTTTATCCTGATCTGGCTGAAGCAGTATTTCGGATTGATTGTTACTTAATTGATTGGTACCGCGGTAAGTACCACAAAAGTGTTGGGGAAACCTGTTTTAAAGTTTCCTGCAGTTAAGGAGCAATCCCCTGTCGCTTCCGCTGTAAATCACTATTAAGAGCTATGTGAACAAAATATCACCGCCATTAGTACGACATTAATTTTGTTATGGTTCCTTGTTATTCAAGGGTGCATTCTGGGGTATGATCATTGGCTTCATTATTGGCGCAATACGCATGATCCTGGACTTCACTCATCTGGAGCCACGTTGTGGTGAGGAGGACACACGCCCATCTATCATAGCCAAGGTTCACTACATGTACTTTGCCCTGATTCTCTTTTGGATTACCGTCATCACCATTGTAATTATCAGTTTGTTCACAGAACCACTGGAGGATGGAAATGTGAGTAGATCAAATAGTTGTAGATAATTCATTTGGTTCCGAGGAACAAAGGGCATTGACATTGCTTCGCCAGCACATTCGAGGTGATGTTGGTTTCTTCATTGAGCTCCTCTTCTACTGATCTCCTTCGGGTTTTCACTGGCCTTCCCACCTTCCTTCTACCCTGCAGATTCCATACCATGGCAGATCAATTAGTAGATCGAGGCTGAGGATTTAAATTGGCACAGATACCTATAAAGATACCTGAATCATTCAATACTCACTAAATAGATCTTGTTTACCAAGCACGAGGGCCGTACTGGGAGAATATCAGCCCGAGGTCTTGACAGTACAGACCAAGAGCAGCAAGGTCCGTAAAAAAAGACAGGGGGCCGATATTCTCCCAGTACGATCCTGAGCAAGGTTGGTTAATAAGAGATTTATTACCCGACTTATTACATGACTAAGGGATCGCGGGGATCATTCGGGACAATGCCTGTTACTTAGAGAATATTGGACCGGAAAAAGAGCATTCTGATTGGTTTACTTGAAGTTATTGGCCCTCCTGACTGTCGTAGTCGTGTAATAATAGAAATTACAGGCCTTGCCTCGCTGAATTTCGTTCCTATCCCCCTCCATTAGCACTCGTAATATTTTTCCTTCGTTTTAGAGATAAGACGCGTGAAAAGATGAGTCACTGCTTTCTTGGTCAATTTTTATACAAGTGGGTCTATTGAGTAAAGTAATAATTTCAACTAGTGACATCCTTTCAACTAAACTTAACTTTTAAGGAGTGCATTTACAAACCCTGAACCGCTACAATACCAGCGGGATTTGTTGCCGCGTAGGTAGAAAACATTAAACCTTTTACAACTGATTTTTTCATTTCTTCAAAAAGTCTAGAAAATTGGTGAAGAAACTGATCTATGAAACAAAAAAATAGGGGTCACGAGGTACATCTTGGACCGTTTTTGGCGGAAAGTACTTACATATAGGTGAAACAACGCATGTCAAAGATACGTTACATTTAAACTGCGAATATTTTATCAGGTAGCTCGTTTGACTTGGTGGACTCGGCATGATAAACCTTCATCCACTGATGTCATGGAGGAAGCCAGAGATGAGGAGATAGAGATGCAGGAAATTCCCGAAGAGGAAGAAGATGAAGAGGAAGAACAAGAGGAGGACAAAGATGAGAAAGATGAGAAGGCTGCGACGGAAGAGACCCCAGCCGTGGCTACTAAACCTCATCACAGTGAGTGACCTGTTTTGTGGTTGTGGCTCACATTAAAGTGCCTATCACCCCTAGATAGGTGTTTCAGAATCAACACTATGTACATTGAATAGTTGAATGGTAAAATGTTTCTTGTTTTGAATGTCGTGTTAGCGAGTTATAGAGATTTGAATAGGCCATTTCCAAGTTGCCTTTAGCCTCTCTATCAAAGCGAGGCTAGGTGCATGTGAATGAAAACTCATTTTCATATGAAAGGTTGTGCACCTAGCCTCGCTTTGACAACGAGGCATAATGAACTCGGAAATGGCCTATTTACAAAATGCTAATTAGATGACGTCAACCCGGGAATAATTTATTATACAACTACTTGTTTTTACCTCCAAGTAATATTTTTTTACGAATCAATCGACTATCCACAGTTTATTTTTAGTATTTATCAATTTAATTAACCTCAAGCTGTAAACTGCGCATTATAAATTGGCGTAGAAATAATGGCAAATTCCTGGGTTGACATCATCAAATTAGTATTTTGTAAATTCAAATCTCTATAACTCACAAACGCAACGTTCAAAACAAGAAATATTTTACCATTTAACTAGAAATACGTGGTCTCGTAGAAGGTCCTTTCGAGGGTACGGTTCGCGTACCGTTTACCGTCCGCCATCTTTGTTTACCATGCTCCTATAGTCTTACATGAAGTAGTAACCTGCACCATTGTCAGCGGTCGCGATTCCTCTGTTGCTAGGCAACTGCAGGACACCAACGCGATATATATAAAGGCAAACTGAGATTTCATTGCCCTACAGCGATCCACGCGCGATTCCACGTGAATCCGCACGACAAATTTATAAATCTCGCTTCGCGAGGAACTATTCAATGTACATAGAGTTGATTCTCAAAATAACTTTTTAGGGGTGATAGGCACTTTAAGTTCTACCTCTAATTTTACTAGAAAACAAAGACTTGGGGTGATTTTGAAGGTGCACAAGCCAGAAAAACCGGCTGGGCTTGTTAATGAGCCTGCTCAGTTTTTTCTTAGCTACACCCCTGCGTATTTTTTGCGTTGGTCATGCGAATGCGCGCGGTCTTTGAACGAAAGGTCTGGGGAGAGTGTGAATATGGAGAGTGGGACTAGGGAGAGACGCCGGTAGGCGTGTGACGCTCGCGCGCTTCGCGCGCGGGTATCCACGCTTCAGATGCTTTCGGTGCTTCGCGCCTTTGTGAGCGAGGCAGCGGAAAAAACGACTGTTTTGCAGTCTGTGTCAGCATTTGCCTGCCTTAATACCCGAAAAGGTACCAGAATAACTCTGACATGTTTAGTAGCAGCAAACCACAAATTTTAACCTGTGAAAGGTACAACGGCTACCAGCGCAGGAGCCCATTACCCGGAGCATGCAACTACCTTAAATTCGTGCAACGGCGTTTTTACAAGTAGGTTTATTTTTAGATAAGTCTTTCCCGCGAATTGGTTTCGGAAAGCCAATCACAAGCAATTACATAATTAATAACTATTCACATGTTCACATTCCTGTGTGGCGAATGTCTGATTTCCAGTCGCTATGTGAATATGTGAATGTTATTAATTATGCAATTGCTTGTGATTGGTTTTCCGAGACCAATTCACGGGAAAGGCTTATCTAAAAATAAACCTACTTGTAAAAACGCCGTTTCACAGGCGCAGTATGGAAGTTGCACGCTCCGGGATTATGGTCAATTTCATAATTACCGCACTTTTTTCTTTTTATTTGGGGTGGCGAGAGAGAGGGGGGTGTAGGGGTAAGGGATGGGAACTGGGAGAAAATTGCATTTGTGAGTTGTTGGGAAGCGGGAAAAATGGCTGTGGTATTTCTTCGCAAAGAGCTTATATCTACCTTAGTGTACGAGGTTCATAACGTATTATGTCCTGTTTAGTATTATTTTGTAAAGAAGTAAAGGTATTGATCAAAAAGGTCAAAATCCGCCTGAAACTGCCCCTGCTAGGACCGTCAGCCATGACAATTATTCCATGCTTTGAACGAACAGCAAATATCTCAAAAAAAAAAGTTTCAGCTACAAAGGAGCACTGACAACTATGGAATAAAGAACCAACTGATGTAATTAAGCAACTACTTTTATTAATTTTAATTGTAATGGTTTTTTTTTGTTACCTTATTATTGCCAATATTTGGGTAGAGTGCAGTAGAGCGGTTTTCGATTGAATGTCGAAAGTAATTTTGCAATTGGGTTGGTTTTGAATTGCCACGCTTTGTGATTGGCTAAACAAATCTCGTGCCACTTTATTAACCAATCAGAAGTAAACCCAAACCAATCGTGACTTGCCCGCACGCGTTTTCCCGCGCTTGGCGCCGGCTTCCAGTATTTGCTTCGTGTTCTGATTGGTTCATTGAATTGTCTGCGTCTGTTGTGATTGGACAGAGTAATGACTTTGGTTTTAGTTTTAGAGCAGTTTTCAATTGAGTGTGAAAAGTAATTACACAATTGCTTTGGTTTTTCATTGCTACGCTTTGCGCCACTTTCTCGACCAATCAGAAGTAAAACTAAAACCAATCGTGACTTGCTCGCACGCGTTTTCCCGCGCTTGGCGCCTCTGACATGTAATTGCTTCGAGCTCTGATTAGTTCATATGATTGTTTACGACTGCTGAGATAAGTGTGATTGGTCAGAGTAATTACCTTGATTTTGGTTTTACCACACTCAATTGAAAACTGCTCTACTACACTCAATTGAAAGCCGCTCTATGACCAATCTTGACAACTCTTTTTTGTTGTTTCAGAGCACAAGCCACAGTCAAGAGTGAAGCGTTTCTATTCCTGGTTCTGTGGTTATGAAGCGGGAACCGAAGAAGCAAAGAAAGCGGCTCATGATCAACACGAAAGACTTGCCCACCTTACATCACTGGAGCGAAATCGTGTCGCCGAGACCTTCCTTAACATCAATGTTATCATCATCCTCGCTGTTGGGCTGTACCTCTACATTTTCTTCTCCATATAAAAATCTTGCTATAACCGGTGTTACTGGTACGTTATCACCTGTTTAACTGGTTTTATATTCCCTGTATATCAGCCAATTTCAAGCGCGATCATACCCCGGATATTTGGCTCTTCGTCCCCTACCCCTTTTCTGCAACTAAAAGCTTTTCGGTGATCGTTAGCTCAAATATTTATACATCACATTCGAACCTCTTCTTAATAGTAAGCCCTTTTCATCCTGAAACCGTGTTATCGAGTTAAACTTCTACATGAACATTCTCTCCTTTTTTTGTTTTTCTTTGCGTAGGAAGGTTTAGTGGCATTATTATAACTAGTTTAACGGGCCTGTTTTGGTTTTGGTGTAACCAGTTTTACCGGTTTGCAGTTCTAACGCTCAACTTTGGTTATCAGTAATGCTCTTGTCTTTACGAACAGGCGTACAGCTTCAGTTTCCGCTTTTACTCCTTTATATACCTCATCTTATTGAACCTGTCTTCGTCCTTCTCATTTTGTGTACCAAGAGAAAATAATTAAAGAGAACAGATCCCCCTACATAATATAATTTATATATCATATAAAGATCTTTATCTACATGGGTCTTTTCCAATGAAAATTATTTTCAATCTATTATTAGTTCTGTGACATACTGAGTGGGGTAGCTTGGTTATTTTAAAGTCGATACCTGATTGGTCAGTTTGAATGACGTCATGTAATTTCTCGATTTCCCTTCTCTGTACAGGCAAAATACCTCCAGCAATGATGAGAGCTATATCAATGATATCTGGGCGCTTTTCATTTGAATGGAATAACTGGGGTAGAATTTCCTGTTAAAAGGAACAGGACAAATTGTCCTCAATCAAAACGGAACGGGAAGAGCGTGTTCCTTTTGCACGGAGTTGAGGAGACTGGGTACTAATAATTTACAACAACAAACATAGCCTTTAATTCATCAAGGAGCATGGCACTAGTGGGACGCAACAGATGGTACAGGATTTTCCGATCATTTCGGCAAAAACGAGAAAAGAGGACTACCTCTGAAGTATTCCTTTTTCTCCGAAAAATTTGCAGTGGAAAAGTCTGTTCCATGATTTACCACCGGAACAACCGGATTTTCCATACAAAAGGAAAGCGCTCCTGATCGCGGTGGAAGACTGTTCGGTCATGTGAACTAGAATGCAAATAACCTTCACAGCATAGGCACAAGCTAATATTAGATTAGAAATAATTATGCGGCACGGAGTTCTGTTCTCTAAGATCATTTTCTCGTGTTTGTACCACATTCAAATGTTCAACAGAAAGTACGCACAGAATACGCTTTCGTTTTCTGTTTTCTTTATACAGTCATCTTAAAAATTCGTACATAATTTGACTAAAAACTTTCTTTATTGAAATGTCGCCGCGAATTTTCGTAACATCAGAAAATTTAACGTCTTTTGTTTTCGTGGGAATAAAACCCTCATTGGGTTCCCCTGAAAATGAATTATGAGCGAGACCATCCAAGAAATATAGAATTCGTTTCTTGTTTCAGTTGCTCAGTTATAAATATATAACCATTCTAGCCATTATTTACCAATTGCGATGATGTTTTTGTTGTGTAGGTAGGAAGATAGATGTGTGTGCTAGTCTAATGGCTAACGGTTTATGTTACTGAGTAATCGATACTTTAATATATTGATGTGCGATATATAGATAGAGCAATTTTCGTATGACCTTGAAAAACGGTTCGGAGAGTGTTTGCGATTTGTTTCATCCGCCAATGATTGAACAGATCGAAACAAAAGCCTCGTTTCGTTTCCCGCGTAAACAACCCTAATATGGCAAATGCGCTTGTTCGATAAACCAATCGGAATGTCGAAAACAGAATGACGTCAAACAGAATATTGATTGCAAGATTTTCAGAAAGTTCTCGGACAAAAGATCAAATGTGCTGTGTTGTGCGTGTTTTCGAAAGTCGGTGGAAATTTAATGGTGTTTTTGTATCTGGTTATTTCAGAGGTCTTTCTCATTAAATAGCCAAGGAAGTAGTCTTTCGTGCTTCGTCATTTCATCAGGAGTGAGTTTACACCGAAGGATGGAGAGCCCAAAGGTTCCATTTTCTTTGGTGGCCTCCCTCTTCCTCCAGCTTGACAATCTCCGGTCGCGATGAATTTTTCGCAAATTGTTCGAGCGGTATTGTAGCATACGCAGTTTTCGCGTGCACTGACTGCAAAACTTCTACTTACTGCATAGTCTGCCAAAATCTGGTACCTTTTTTGCAAGGAATTGGCTACGCCAGAGTTGTAAAGACCTTCACGAGTATTTACTCTCCAGTTCGGCATTTTGTTGTTTCAAGTTGAGGAAAAAGGCGGAAAATTACTTTTTTTTGTATTCAACACGTTGCATGCTCGATAAACCAATCAAAATCCGCGCGCGTTTGACTCTGTTCGATAAACCAATCTAATGTTTACTTTTCGCGTTCATTTGTTGTTTTGGTTCTGTACGCGCGTTCCATTTCAAGGTCATACGAAAATTGCTCTATATTTAACAATTAGATTAAAGTGTATATGACAGTAATTTTTTTATTTGCTTGATCGAATCTACATGATGTTCTGATAAGAAAATGGAAAAAAAAATTTCGATATCGATTTTCCTTTAACTCGTTTTGGCCGTCTAAAAACGTGAAATTTCACTTCCGGTGTGTTACAAAATCGCGCAAGAAGAAAGACTGGAAATAGTCCGCTGTGATGTCAGTACAAGAATGCCAGTGTCGCGATTTCTCAGTTCCTCCGTTTTTGGGTGCGTGTTGCTACAACCATAGACAACACACCTTAACAGAACCATGTTTCTTCCTCAAGGCGCATCAAAAAATGTGAGGAACTGAGAAACCTCGACATCGGCATTCCTGTATTGACATCACAGCGGACTATTTCCAGTCATTCTTCTTGCGCGGTTTTGTAACACACCGGAAGTGAAATTTCACGTTTTTAGACGGCTACAACGCAGAGAAGAAAAATCGATATCGAAATTTTTTTTCCATTTTCTTATCAGAACATCATGTAGATTCGATCAAGCAAATAAAAAAATCACTGTCATATACACTTTAAGAGTTCGAGATTTCTATGGCGTGATAGTTGATAATAATAATAATAATAATAATAATAATAATAATAATAATAATAATAATAATAGAGAACTTTAATTATAAAACACCAGATAATAATAATAATAATAAACTTATATAGCGCTATTTTCCAGAGGCTCAATAGCGCTTTACAATAATTTAAAATACAGGCTAAGATCAAATAAAATAAATCAACATAAATGAAAATTCAATAAATAAATAAATAAATATTAGTTAATGATCATCATAAGCTTGTGAAAAAAGAAGAGTCTTAAGTTTAGATTTAAAAATGTTAACAAAGTCGGCGTTATTAATAAAATCCGGCAGTGAGTTCCAGAGTGACGGAGCGGCAACAGCAAATGACCGTCCACCGTAAATTTTGAGGTTCCATTTAGGTCTGATTAGCAGTTCTTCGCCCTCGTCAACTATCACGCGATAGAAATCAAGAGTGAATAATAGAATTGTTTTAGTATAAATCCAGTAGATGTTCAAAACTTAACAACAAATACTCTTCACAGACACTTTGAAAACGCGAAGAAGCGGCCGCCATTAGGCTACTTACCCTACTCACTTTCTACAATAGAATAGATAGCGAGTAGCGTAGTCAATAAGAGAGAAGCATTCGTGATAGAATGCTAGTAGATTTATACTAAATAGATATACACCTAATAGACCAATTTCGATATATTAAAATTCATACTTGGCTCCGAGGCTTAGGGGAATAAAACAAAAGAAATCACATCGAGGTTCAGGATGAATAATTAATTTGTTTTGTTTTATTCCCCTTAGCCTCGGACCCAAGTATGAATTTTAATATATCGAATTTGGTCTATTGCAATAACGTTGTCATAGAAAAATGTAAAATGAAAAATGAAAAAATCCAAATAGGAATTAATTTGTTTAATCATCATAGCGACACGCGGCACGATTAAGCGTGCAGCGGCTATTGTTAATTTTTATTTAAGCGTGCAGCGGCTATTATTGTTATTTGAAATTTACGTAGGTAAAAATTGAAATCATATGGTAACCGTCATATGTTATGTTGCTACCCGGTTGATGTTATTCTCTGAGAATAACTGTAACATGTGCACAGTTGCACTACGAAAAAGGAAAAGTGCAAAAACCTGTTCTTAAACATAGTTCTTGTGAATGCTTTGAGAATTATTAAAATCCGGCGAGAATATACTTTGTACGGTCTAATTGATTCCTACTGGCCGTTTTTCATTTTTTGTTTTTACATTTTTCATTTTTCTATAACGTTATTGCAATTAGGTATATATATATTTAATAGTTTTATTTTTTTAATATACTGAGAGTACTTAACACGTTCAATCAATATAACCACAGTTGTTCTTTGTTAGATCTAAGACCCCGTTTACACGGGTCCGGACAAATTTTTGCACGGACGAATTTTGTTCCTAGACCACGTGTTTACATGGATCCGTGCAAATTCTGTTACAGATTACAGTGGTGTTTACACGGAAACTTGCACACTTAGCCGTTCAAAAATTCGTCCAGTTCCGCCGGTCCCGTGTAAACGCAAGGTGGAACCGTGCAAGTTTTTGTCCGTGCAAAAATTTGTCCGGACCCCTGTAAACGGGGCCTAATGCCCCATTCACACCAACGGTTAAACATGTTTAAATGTTGTTTAGTTTAAAACAGGTTTAGAAAAATAGCTCCTAACCTCCCGTAATATTTGGAGTGAAATCTTTACTAAAAGAAACTTTATTGACTTTATTACCATTCCAGGTAGTTTGAGTCATACATTTCAAAACGTTCAAGATGAGGCTAAAACATAGTTAAACTAAACAACATTTAAACACGTTTAAGCGTTGGTGTGAATGGGGTATAAGAGTCCGAAAATGACTATTACTCTCAGTAAAGAAAAAAAATTATATTACCATTCCATTATTTTACTTGTCAAACATAATTATTACAATATTAAAGTTTCTTTTTTGTATTGTTTTGAATGATTTTTGTACCAGGAAAGTTCCTCAAATACAGCAAACAGCAAACAAATTGATGAAATAGGCATAAAAACCTTCCAAAAATGTCCAGTCTTCTATCTCTATTTGAATTGCAGTACCTATGAACAGCAAAATTAACAACAACAGAAAACCCAGCAGAGTGCGTTTTTCGTTCAGGGATTTTGGCACGCCTTCTCTCTGCAAACAACCTGTTTCGAATCTCAGCTTGTGACGAAAGCCCGTTCTCCATTTATCAATACTTCTCCAATTACTTGTAAAAACAGAATGTTTATCGGGATACCAAAGAAAGCGTAGAAGATGCAAAGGATGCGACCACCTGTTGTCACTGGGGTGATATTTCCATAACCTTGAAAACAATGACATGATAAAAAGAGAAAGACGGTAAATTTTGCTAGGTAATGAAATGAGAAAACGTGAGAAATATGTATAGTGTTGATCGTGTCACGATCTTGGGACAACGAGTCACATGATCCGTAGTAAATGGCCTAGCTCGCCACGAGTCTCTCGAAGCTAAGTAGTTACAGCATCCAACCAGTGTGTGAACCTAGTATATGGCCTAGCTCGCCACGAGTCTCTCGTAGCTCAGTGGTTAGAGCATCTGACCAGTGTGTGAACCTGGTATATCAGGGACCGCGGAGGGGGAGGGGCTGGTAGGGCCGCGGCCCCACCACTTTTTTGCGCCCCCGCCCCCACTTTTTTTTAGATTTTCAATATGAAAAAATTATTTTCAATTGCGGTCCCTGTATATGGCCGAGCTGCTCAGTGGTTATAGCATCTGACCAGTGTGTGAACCTAGTATGTGGCCTAGCTCGCCACGAGTCTCTCGTAGCTCAGTAGTTAGAGCATCCGACCGGTGTGTGAACCTAGTATATGGCCTAGCTCTCCACGAGTCTCTCGTAGCTCAGTAGTTAGAGCATCCGACCGGTGTGTGAACCTAGTATATGGCCTAGCTCTCCACGAGTCTCTCGTAGCTCAGTAGTTAGAGCATCCGACCGGTGTGTGAACCTAGTATATGGCCTAGCTCTCCACGAGTCTCTCGTAGCTCAGTGGTTAGAGCATCTGACCAGTGTGTGAACCTAGTATATGGCCTAGCTCGCCGCGTGTCTCTCGTAGCTCAGTAGTTACAGCATCCGACCGGTGTGCGGAAGGGTCGATTCCTGTCAGGGACTCGGAAATTTTGTTTCTTTGTTCTACGCTACATCTTTCTCTGTGACATAGTTAATATGGTTGCGTGTTTGTTTTCTAAAATCTTAGTAGACATGTAATTGAAGTTGATAAATCTTTCGAAGAATTTCTAGCCTGTTCCAGGCGTTCAGATAGTGGGGAAAGCGCGAATCGAGTTGGGGAAGGCGCGAAGAAAAGCGAGCGAAAAAATGCGCCTTCCCCAACTATTCGCGCTTTCCCCACTATCTGAACACCAGGAACAGGCTAAAGAATTTCTTACTGAAACAAATAAAGAATTCATATTTGGAAAAACAACACCAGCACACGTTTTTACACTACTATCAAAACTTTGTAAGTCAAAGGCAACTGGATTAGATAATATTTCAGCGAAACTTTTAAGAGAATGTCCCGATTTACTGGCAGAACCTCTCTCATATATTTAATCACTGAGTTAATAACCGTCATCTTTCCTGATGTCAATGAATGGAAATCTGCTAGAGTCACTCCATTTTATAAAAATTTCGGGAAGCGTTCTGATCTGACAAATTACCGACTAGACCGATATCAGTAATTCCAGTCGTGGCAAAAGTTTGCGAACGAATAATCTACGACCAGTTATATCAGTATCTAACTAAGAATAGCTTTCTTACTGGTCATCAAACTGGTTTTCGTCCCTTGCACTCCACACTTACGGCACTAATTGAAGCTACTGATGAGGGGGAGCACGGGGGCGGGAGGGGTACGGGAGACGGGAGAAGAAAGGGAGGAAAGCGGGATCTCTACGAGGGCCGGAAACGGGAGAGAAATTCAAAAAAGGCAAGCGTTCGTTATTTATTGCTGCTTATAATCCAGTCAAACACACGAACCCAACAACGTCCTCCGAGGCTTAAGGACGTTCGCGCTAATTGTTTATGCGCATCCTTTCTGCGCACGCAATTCATGTCGCAACGCCATGCTACGTCATGCACGAGCGCGCGCGCAGGAGAAGAAATCTAAGCACATAAAGGGTTGATAGCCGATGCGTTAACTTTGCTTAGATTTAACTCGCTTGGATGGTCGGTGACCCCCAATTTTTTTTCATAGTTAATTTTCTTTGCCTATTCTCTACAGATTGTGAAAAAATGAACAAAAAATCAATGTAGGAAGTTTAATTTTTTTCCATTTCTCTACCCCCGCGCCATCGAATCCTGCCAACTTGCGGCTGTCAGAGTTTGCAATTGCTGTCGTTTAAAGATGAAGTTTACTTCAAGGAACGTCACCAGTTGAATGAATTTACTGAACAGACCTACTAGCATAAGATTTGGGAAAGAAAGTTGCATTTTAGAGATTCATTTGCAATATTTTTAGACTAACAGACATTGGGGTCACATCCCGTAAGGAAGACCAATTTTTCAAAATTAGGGTCGCCTTTCAGATAGCTTATCTCAAAAACGAAGTCGGTGACCCCTCATTTTTTTGCATTTCTGACACGAGTAACTCATAACCTAGCTGTAGCAAAAGTTTTATAAAAAAATCAATGTTAGAAGATTTTCGCGCGAACGTCCTTAAATCAAAATTTTGTATGCGAGAAAATGTAAATTCGTACTCGGGCTAAAAAAAAAACAGCATTAGTTCCGGTGAAATTGGAAACCTTTTCAAGTCGGTTACGTCATAGGTCATGAATGAGATGACATGACACATGTACACGTGTGTCAGTGGAGGGGGAAGTCGGGAGACAAAGAGACTCAAAGGTACGGGAGGCGGGAGAACGGGGTACGGAAAGCGGGAGGTTTTGACCCCCCTGTCCCTCCCCATTACTGATCATAAACATTGATCGTGGTTTTGTCAACGCTGTCGTGATTTTAGACCTGAAAAAGGCCTTTAATACAGTTGATCACGATATTTTGTTAAGGAAATTGCAATACTATGGGATTCGTCGATACAGTTATAAATGGTTTGCTTCTTACTTAGATAATCGAACTCAAATTTGTCACATTGACTCCTGCGAAGTCAACCCCGAAATTCTCTTGAGATGCGGTGTTCCTCAAGGAACAATTTTGGGACCTCTTCTGTTTTTGCTATATATTAACGACTTACCAAATTGCTTGATGTATTCACAAACCAGGATGTACGCTGATGACACAAGCTTGACGTTTGTTAGTGCAGACGTTAAGCATATAAATGATTGCCTTAATTATGACTTAAGTAACGTGTACACATGGTTATCAGCTAACAAGCTTTCCCTGAATTTGACAAAAACTGAGTTTATATTTATTGCATCAAGGCAGAAGTTATCGCAATTTTCAGAAAGTCCTTCTTTTACTATAAATAACAACGCTGTAGAACAAGTAGCATCAGCTAAATCCCTTGGAGTCTACATCGAACAAACTTTAAATTGGGAATGCCATATTGAAAATGTCTGTAAAAAGATTGCTTCCGTCATTGATGCAATTAAACGAATACGTCATCTTATACCATTTAATATTTTAATCAAAGTTTATAATAGCCTTGTTCAGGTGGGTTCGAATCCCACCGAGGTCAAAGATTTTTTCTTTTCCTCGTGTGGTCCCTCATTTCCTTACTAGGGCTAACGCTCAGTACAGGGAAATTTATGGGTTGACCTTAGCACTATAATTTACACACAGAGTTAATTCTCTGATTTCTTTGTTTGTTCAGCCTCACTTTGATTATTGCAGTGTGGTGTGGGGAAACTGTAACAAGGGCCTCGGCTGAAAAGCTTCAAAGGCTTCAAAATTGCGCAGCACGCATGAATGTCTGCGAGCTACGAGAGTAATTTGGATGATGTGTTCCGGTCATTAGGGTGGCGTAAACTCTGTCATCAAAGATTAGAAAAGAAATCTATCATGATGTATAAGACCTTACATGGGATGACACCAGAATATCTACGATCAAGATTTGTTTATCGCGACAACGCGAATACTTATCCTTTAAGGAATACCGAAAACAAACTAGTTCTTCTACAACCTCGCACTGATTATCTGAAGAGAAGTTTTTCGTACAGTGGAGCTCAGTTGTGGAACAGCTTACCCACAGAATTAAGACAAGCGACTTCCTTGAGCGAGTTTAAGACAAAACTAAGTCGCCATAGTTTTCAAGTAAAGTTTTAAGTATATTTTTTAGCACGGCCTCCATGAAAAGCAGTTTTTATTTTTTTATATATTGTATCTCTCATTTGTAGTTAGGAAGATAGGTAGCTAGTTGATTATGATAAATAAGCTGATGGAAATACCGTGTATAAATAAAGTTATCTATTCATCTATTCTATTCTATCGGCTGTAAAAAAAATTTCTTAATTCCCTAGTGTATTACATCATCCACAAGTCTCGTTTCAAACAATGCATATTTATGTCACACTAAGATGTTTTCATCATTTTTAAGTTATTTACCGCAGTGACAGCGCTAAAAGTCAAGTTAAAGGGGCTATGTCGCAAGGTGAGTCTGCGCAATGAGTTCCTGTCATGTGACGTCATCTGACGTCACACATGTCAAATTTCTATTGTTCCCTCCCGGATCGCGGCAAGTTTTATCACGCTTTCACTCGTGTCGAACCACGCGAGGTAAACAAACACACGATCGATTTCGCTTTTAAATTCCTCCCCAACTTCCACCACTATTGGAAGACATCGAATTTTTCGAAGGTACGACTAACAAATCGCAGAAATAATTTAACAAAAATCTAGCCAAGTAAATACTCTAACTAATTTGTAAACTTGAGATCTATCCTTCCACGCAATACGACGGGATGGAACGGATTGCAGCGAATTCGACAGTAATGGCCGCCAACTTGATAAAAAGCCACCGGACGTTTTTCAAGTTGTTAGTACCCAGTACTCACCCGCCATCCTCGCGACATAGCCCCTTTAAGGATTGTTGTTTCGTATTCACGAGATGGCTCTTAGAACCCTTTGATAAAAGCTGTAATCAAACCAAAATGTTCCCCTACCCTCCTGGGTCTCTCAGCTGTAATTAAACCAAGATGTACTCCTACCCTTGTGGGTCTCTCAGCTGTAATCAAACCAAGATGTACTCCTACCCTCCCGGGTCTCTCAGCTGTTATCAAACCAAAATGTACCTCTACCCTCCCGGGTCTCTCAGCTGTAATCAAACCAAGATGTACTCCTACCCCCCTGGGTCTCTCAGCTGTAATCAAACCAAAATGTACCCCTACCCTCCCGAGTCTCTCAGCTGTTATCAAACCAAGATGTACCTCTACCCTCCTGAGTCTCTAAGCTGTAATCAAACCAAAATGTACCCCTACCCTCCCGAGTCTCTCAGCTGTAATCAAACCAAAATGTACCCCTACCCTCTCGAATCTCACAGCTGTAATCAAACCAAAATGTACTCCTACCCTCCCGGGTCTCTCAGCTGTAATCAAACCAAAATGTATCCCTACCCCCTGAGTCAATCAGCTGTAATCAAACCAAACTGTACCCCTACCCACCCTAGTCTCTCAGCTGTAATCAAAACAAAATGTACCCCTACCCTCCTGAGTCACTCAGCTGTAATCAAACCAAAATGTACCCCTACCCACCCGAGTCTCTCAGCTGTAATCAAACCAAAATGTGCCCATACCCTCCCTCCTTGAATAACAAATCAATAAATAAAAGAAAGGAATGGTCATGTCTAGTAATCAAGACTGGCAAGCCTCTGTTTAAAGGAGGCCAAGGTAGATGCTTGCACTACATCGTCTGGAAGACTGCTTCAATCTCTGATCGTTCTTGGGAAATGTTTTCTTCTAGGAGCAGTAACAGCTCTTCGTCTGTAATGAGGCCTTGGCTATGGCTAATCAAAACCATCAAAACCACAACCTTTCTATTTCGCGCCAAAAACGCAGGCCTCGATCCAGTCCTACGCGACTTCCCCGCCGTTGGTTGTCAAGAACGTCTGAGAACACATCGCACCCAAGTTCGAGTACTCGAGAAGAACCAATCACAGATCATTCTAATGGCGCGATTTTGCATGGCTAGACTACAATTATGCAGATATCGTGTTCGATTGTTCTGTTCATTGCAGTTTGCAAGGTACCTGAGCAATCGAAATGGCCGAAGCTCATTACAAACCTCCAGGGTTAGAAGCATGGGATGTCGTTATAGTTGTCCTGTACTTTATTGTTATCCTTGGTGTTGGACTTTACGTGAGTATGGCAAATTATTTTTGATAACATTTGGGTGGAATTTTGTAGTTCGCGTTGATATCCTATCCAGCTGAGTTGATCGCGTGCACTATTTATACAACACCAGACATGGCTGTTTATCTTTGTGCAGAATCTATTCTTGTGCCGGTAATTCCTTCGAATTTCACTTGTGTAAGCTTATCAGTTCTTTTCAAAGTTTTGCTTACCAAAAATTGACATTAAATTGTAAGCGCTGTGCATCAAATGATACAAATCAAGATGTGAGCTTACGCTTAAATTATTAGCTAATTTTCAAACAAACACCTGATCTCCACCCTTCTTGAAGACCTTTATATAGAGTGTTTTCACTGACGTCATATCAAAATTCAGAAGCAGTTTTCGATTCTAAAATGTTTATGGAATTGTAGAGAGTTTAAAACTACATGTCTGGGCCAAATTTTGAAGCGCAAGAGCATTTCATTCAAGAGTTATAGGCGAATGAGTATAGACATTTTTAGTAAGAAATGTATGGAGCGGCCATCTTGGTGTCCCACTTAGGGACACCAACATGGCGGCCAAAAATTTAAAAAGTCTTAATAACACCAAAAATCTCATCACAAAATATTGTATTCACTATAAGAGGCATGAAATCGGCTTATAAGCATCTATAATTCATTAATAACTTTCAACTAGTTCAATTTTGTTTATTTTCACGGCTTATCTGAAATAGCTTGACGAATTGCGTGACGCATTTACAACCTTTATAAATCGAAAACGAAACATATTCGTTAAAACCTGAATCTTTTTGTGAAAGATTATAACACTGGTATCCACATACCATGTTAGAAACAGCTTTGTAGGATGTATACTTTAGATTTTTTAATTTTTATGACGTCATGTGAAAACACTCTATAAATCGGTGATTAATGCTTTCTTTAATTAGGTTGTCTCAAAAGCCCACTTTTTAGAGGAAAGTATGAACCCAAACTTGAATTTCAGGAGGTGGGGGGGGGGGGGGGGGGGGGGGGGGGGGGGGGGGGGGGGGGGGGGGGGGGGGGGGGGGGGGGGGGGGGGGGGGGGGGGGGGGGGGGGGGGGGGGGGGGGGGGGGGGGGGGGGGGGGGGGGGGGGGGGGGGGGGGGGGGGGGGGGGGGGGGGGGGGGGGGGGGGGGGGGG
>JAJLRJ010000007.1:11684827-11757217 GCA_024195265.1 Dendrophyllia cribrosa | reverse complement strand
TCTTCCGAAATGTCATTCCACCGGAGTAGCTGTTTGGCACACTGTAGCCATTGTCCGTTGCACTGTTCGTTGCACGGGTCTTCCAGAGCGTTCTCTAAAATCTCCAGTCTGGTCATTCTCCTCCTGCGTAAAGCTTCACTGGCCTTCTCCATTTCCCACGCGGTTGCGATTACTTCTTCAACTACTTTATTTCCTCTGTTGACAACGAATTCAGCCAGGTCGGTTTTTCCTTCCGCTTTTTGGATGCTTGCGAGTGCGAGTAGTTCAGTTCTAGTTTTTATTTGCTTCGACACCACTATCTCCGAAACTTGAAAAGAGCTTAAGCGCTGAGATCGCCTTCGTTTACTTGACGCCTTTTTCGTTGCCCCTCCACCTGTAGAAGCAGAACTTTCTTCATTTTCCTTCACCCCCAACTCATCTTCTCCGCTTGCAGAATCTGTCGCTGAATCCTCTAAATTGTCAACCCGTCGTCGTTTCGCACGAGCTTGACTTGCTGACATAGTTCTAGGTGGGCCTGAGTTGATTAAGTCTGGATGACCGGGAGACTGAAGAAAGTTTTCGTCTTCTTTCGTTGTGTACAACCAAGCACTGTAGTAATTCACGTGACGGTTTGAGAAGTGAACATGGACATTCCACTTGTGTTTTAAATATTGGCGAATGGGTAGCCACCGCTTAATCTTGTCTAGCTTTATAGCCATATGATAATGCTTTCCTCGCTTTTTATGCCTTTCTTGGCAGCATGACCACTGCACTATTTTCGCTTTTGGACCCTCACATTTTGAAACGGCTTCGCAAACTGCAGCAGCGAATGATTCTTTTTCAGGAAAAATACTGAGATCCGCTTGGCTATAAGTTAACAGATAGACGCTTCGTACTTGTTGTGGTGTGAGCTGCTGCAAATCGTCTTCAAAACCGTCAGATTGGCTCTCCGAGGAACTAGAACTCGAACTATACTGCGAGAGCAACTCCATTATTGTGAGGGGCTGAGTTCGCGACCTTCAGCGGAGATATGGAACGGTTATGTTAAATTCCCGCACAATGATAACAATAGCGGTTTCGTTAAAAGCAACATAACTTCACTTTTGGTCAAAGCTCAGAACATGCAATTATGCATATTTAATAGTTATGTCAATAGAGTAGATAACAAATAAAAACACATTCATTATGATACTATTTCAGTCATCTTTTCAATCCCGCACAGGGTTCCTTCTTTTCAGCTAACAAGTTCTTTCTGTTATCTTCATTTATTGAACGTGCGCCTGAAGCTTTTATATTCCGGAATGTGATCTATTTAGGTTCTTGTAACGCCAGTGTGAACCTCGGACAATCTCGGACGGAATAAAAAGAGAAATAACACCTCCCCTCCCCCCGATTCAGTGATGGATTCGCGCGAAAACCAAAACGCGCCATTTTTCCCATCACTGAATTGGGGGGAGGGGTGGTATTAATTTTTCATTTGAAATGTCCAAGATTGTGTATAGGATTTCTACGTGACAAAACAAAGGGAGTTACTAATTAGACGGCCATTTGTCAACACATCTATCGCAGTATATAAAGGGTCTCTGACGCAGTCACGCGCGTCACAGTTTCACGGTAGCATCTAAGTTTAGGCATTACGGGCCGGTTATTTTCAGTAACACAGACTAAATATAATGCGTTATTCTTCGCACAACTTCCCAAAACACTACAGGCAACAACAAAGAATCATATCTACACTGGAAAATCTATATATGACTCATGCCATCCAGAAAGAGAATACCCGAAGAAACAAAGGCTGTTATCCAAGTCTTAAAGACCCCCGGGGGGGGGGTACTTCCTAGTAATGGGCTAATGGGGATGTGCCGCTGGATGGGGTCGCATTTTCACGACTGGATTGACTATAATGGGATTGCATTTTCAGTAGAGTTACTAGAATGGGGTCGCATAATTGTCCGGATTTTTTGGGGTACGAAAATTCTGGCAAGTATTTTTTTGGGTAGTTTTAGTTTAGCAGGGATTACAAAAAATGGGAAGATTCGCGGTAAAAACATTGTTACCGTACTTAATAATTGTTGTTTTAATATTTAACAATCGGCTCGCATTACAATTCAATCACAACTAAACATTAACTGAGTTGCACAATAATCCAGGACAAAGTCCAACACGTTTTCTATTCCTCTGCGTTGTCGTCCATCGAAGTTAGTACAACTTGAATATCTTTTTGCTGTAGTGACCGCTTGATCCCTTTCGCTTGGGACTTGCTTGCTTTTAATGTGAGATTTACAGGAACATTTATTCTGCCCCCAATACGCCAGCGACCAACTTCTAAGGCTTTAAATATTTCAGTTGCTACGCCTAACGACTAAAATTTGGCTAGCTAACGTTTTACGGTTAACGCCATTGAAACTCTCCATTGAGACCTCCGTAGGTGGATACAGCTCACTTAGGTTTAGTTGGAGGTTTTTTAAAACACAACTAAGGAGTTGTTTAGCTTTCTTCGTACCAGATTTCGTGCTTTTTAAAATGATGAAACAGTAGAATTTTCGCGTACAATTTGATTACGTCTTTAAAACATGTTCCTCGAGTCTTGCTGTTTTGAAAATACTGTTGATAAGTACTGAGATAAATCAGTATTACCAATTGGGAGCATGAATTACAATGTTCCAGTTACAGAAGAATCTAGCACTTCACCTATTTATGACGGAACGCTTGTAAATAATTTCGGTAAACAAATGTACCAGAAGGTTTGTAGGTGAAGAGTAAAGTCTTCTACATTTAATAAATGTGTCAATTCATTTGAGGATGACCTACTGTAGACTGAAAGGGTTCCAAACTCAAGGTTGATTGCTAAACAGAAAGTGACTAAGTTGGGATTGCGAAATTTACATTTACTCAAAAGTGACTAAGATGGGGTCTATAATTGGCCACAGAATAGACTATAATGGGGTAGGGGCTCTGAGAGGCCAGCGGCACATACCCAGCAAAAGTTGACCCAAGTACCCCCCCCCCCCCCCCCCCCCCCGGGTAAAGACCACTACAGATCTTACATTAGACAAGATCGCTGAACAATGCAAGGTTTCCATAGCAAGTGTTCACCGCATAATAACCGCCAAAGACAAAGTACCTGAGAATAAGAGACATTTGTGTGGCAGAAAGAAAAAGCTTACTCCTGAACACGAGGCATTGATTCTTGGAAGCATTGAAGAATTGAGACAGCGAGAGGGCTCATTTTCTTCGCGGCGCCTGATGGAGCGGTCAGGAATTCGTCATGTCACTGATCGAACTGTTCGCCGTCTGTTAAACAGAAATGGGTACTACTTCCTTCAGGCTCGTAAAAAGGGGCTTATGAGTGAAACGGACAAAGAGAAGAGAGTAGAATTTGCCAGAAAGATGCAAGCAAATTACCCTCCGAGTGTATGGACAGACACTATCGCCTTCTACTTAGATGGAGTCTCGTTTGTTTACAAGACGAACCCCATGGATCAGGCCCGAGCTCCCAAAGGGAGGGTATGGCGAAAAAAATCTGAAGGTCTGACTCAAGGGTGTTTGGCTAAAGGAAGTAAAACTGAAACGGGAGGGAAAGTTGTCAAGATGAAGGTGGCAATAAGTCACGGTAAAGGAGTAGTGATTTGCGAGAGATACGAAAAACTGGATGCGCAATATTTTGCATCTTTTATTGACCAACATTTTAACACCATGTTTGCACGATCTTGCAAAGGATTAACTCGACTGTGGCTGCAAGACGGTGATCCCTCCCAAAACAGCAAAACAGCCCGTGTTGCTATGGCTCGTTGTCATTCCGAGCTTTTAAAAATACCGCCTCGAAGTCCAGACTTAAATCCTATTGAGAACATTTTTAACATTGTGTCTAGAAAGTTGGAAAAAGACGCTCTTAATGGAGCTATTACCCGTGAGTCATATGCAGAGTTCTGTGATAGAGTGCAGAGAACAATCTATGGTATTTCTCAGGAGTTGATCGATAAAACTATAGAATCTATGAGTAGTCGTATCACCGACATAATAGGAATCAACGGCGAAAGACTGAAATATTAAACTATTTTCCATCGTGTACTTGTACTATATTTAAATGATACTTTTACGTTTCAGTGACGGTTTACGATATATTTCATACGATTTAACGTGGGTTTGCGACGGTTTACAACGGTTTTTGACGATTATGGGCGATCAATTAAATAAACACTGATCTATGGCTATTTTTATACAGCGATGCAACGAAACCGTGGTAAATCGTAAAAAATCGTCGGGAACAGATTGTAAATCGTCGCATATTATATATTCATAGATGAAAATCGTGTTAGAATCTTTTGTATGGAGAAAACGATTGTACAGAAAGAAAATATTAACAAACAAATATAGGTAAACAATGACAGACCGCTTCTAAAATACAGCTTTTATGAGTGTGCGGCTGATTGGCCTAGTGGCGCAGCGCAAAAGTCCTGTTTATGATGCATATGAGAACGCACGCGGGTTCAAACTTCTCCTCTCCCTTTTTTTTTTTTTTTTTTTTTTTTTTTTCTTCTTGGCCTTTCTTTCTCTCTTATTTGCTTTCCACCGGCTGAGGCAAGTCTATTTTGTATTTGCTATACCTAAAAGTAATAAAATATAGCTTGCACCAAGCAAGTATGAGCGTCTTCTTGTTTTATCCATTAACACGAGCAACCTAGTTCCGAACGAAGTTGTAACACGGGTACATTTACCGTTACTTTCATAACTAATACAATGTAGATTGAATGAAATAGAAGCGTCTCACTACTGTTTAATTAATTAATTAATTAATTAATTAATAGGAGCACAAGCGATCTGTTGTTGAATACTCATCGCTAAGTACAGCACAGTCATTGTCAGTTATCGATTTAAAATGAGTTCTGCGAAGCATCGTGCGCATGAAGCCACTTCATTCTGGTCGTTTTGCGCAATTTGTCGGCGAAACTGGAACGAATACCAGCGCACTGCCATCATTTCAGTTTCCCTTTCGTCTATGGCTCCTCCCTTCACGTACACGAAATCGTGTTTACTGGTACAAAAAATTGGTGTGTCCTCATTAAACTCGAGGTCCTTAGAAAAGTGTGACTTTGGGGCAGGAAGATGTACGGGCTGTCCCTCGAGCATTAAGAGGAAATCGTGCCATTGGATGGTTTGCGCATTCCATCGAAAGTCATTTAAAAATATGACCTCTGCTTTTTCAGCCCCCACCCAAGCAAAAGTGGACGAAGCAGGATTACTAAATGACTTATAAACTACATTTAAAGGATTAAGGATGAACGTTTTCCCTGTGTTAGCTGGTCCCTTTATAAGAATGTTTCTGAATTTTCCTCTCCCTTGCTCCAATAAATTCCTAACAGCCTGAGTAAAGGTGTCTTCCGAAATGTCATTCCACCGGAGTAGCTGTTTGGCACACTGTAGCCATTGTCCGTTGCACTGTTCGTTGCACGGGTCTTCCAGAGCGTTCTCTAAAATCTCCAGTCTGGTCATTCTCCTCCTGCGTAAAGCTTCACTGGCCTTCTCCATTTCCCACGCGGTTGCGATTACTTCTTCAACTACTTTATTTCCTCTGTTGACAACGAATTCAGCCAGGTCGGTTTTTCCTTCCGCTTTTTGGATGCTTGCGAGTGCGAGTAGTTCAGTTCTAGTTTTTATTTGCTTCGACACCACTATCTCCGAAACTTGAAAAGAGCTTAAGCGCTGAGATCGCCTTCGTTTACTTGACGCCTTTTTCGTTGCCCCTCCACCTGTAGAAGCAGAACTTTCTTCATTTTCCTTCACCCCCAACTCATCTTCTCCGCTTGCAGAATCTGTCGCTGAATCCTCTAAATTGTCAACCCGTCGTCGTTTCGCACGAGCTTGACTTGCTGACATAGTTCTAGGTGGGCCTGAGTTGATTAAGTCTGGATGACCGGGAGACTGAAGAAAGTTTTCGTCTTCTTTCGTTGTGTACAACCAAGCACTGTAGTAATTCACGTGACGGTTTGAGAAGTGAACATGGACATTCCACTTGTGTTTTAAATATTGGCGAATGGGTAGCCACCGCTTAATCTTGTCTAGCTTTATAGCCATATGATAATGCTTTCCTCGCTTTTTATGCCTTTCTTGGCAGCATGACCACTGCACTATTTTCGCTTTTGGACCCTCACATTTTGAAACGGCTTCGCAAACTGCAGCAGCGAATGATTCTTTTTCAGGAAAAATACTGAGATCCGCTTGGCTATAAGTTAACAGATAGACGCTTCGTACTTGTTGTGGTGTGAGCTGCTGCAAATCGTCTTCAAAACCGTCAGATTGGCTCTCCGAGGAACTAGAACTCGAACTATACTGCGAGAGCAACTCCATTATTGTGAGGGGCTGAGTTCGCGACCTTCAGCGGAGATATGGAACGGTTATGTTAAATTCCCGCACAATGATAACAATAGCGGTTTCGTTAAAAGCAACATAACTTCACTTTTGGTCAAAGCTCAGAACATGCAATTATGCATATTTAATAGTTATGTCAATAGAGTAGATAACAAATAAAAACACATTCATTATGATACTATTTCAGTCATCTTTTCAATCCCGCACAGGGTTCCTTCTTTTCAGCTAACAAGTTCTTTCTGTTATCTTCATTTATTGAACGTGCGCCTGAAGCTTTTATATTCCGGAATGTGATCTATTTAGGTTCTTGTAACGCCAGTGTGAACCTCGGACAATCTCGGACGGAATAAAAAGAGAAATAACACCTCCCCTCCCCCCGATTCAGTGATGGATTCGCGCGAAAACCAAAACGCGCCATTTTTCCCATCACTGAATTGGGGGGAGGGGTGGTATTAATTTTTCATTTGAAATGTCCAAGATTGTGTATAGGATTTCTACGTGACAAAACAAAGGGAGTTACTAATTAGACGGCCATTTGTCAACACATCTATCGCAGTATATAAAGGGTCTCTGACGCAGTCACGCGCGTCACAGTTTCACGGTAGCATCTAAGTTTAGGCATTACGGGCCGGTTATTTTCAGTAACACAGACTAAATATAATGCGTTATTCTTCGCACAACTTCCCAAAACACTACAGGCAACAACAAAGAATCATATCTACACTGGAAAATCTATATATGACTCATGCCATCCAGAAAGAGAATACCCGAAGAAACAAAGGCTGTTATCCAAGTCTTAAAGACCCCCGGGGGGGGGGTACTTCCTAGTAATGGGCTAATGGGGATGTGCCGCTGGATGGGGTCGCATTTTCACGACTGGATTGACTATAATGGGATTGCATTTTCAGTAGAGTTACTAGAATGGGGTCGCATAATTGTCCGGATTTTTTGGGGTACGAAAATTCTGGCAAGTATTTTTTTGGGTAGTTTTAGTTTAGCAGGGATTACAAAAAATGGGAAGATTCGCGGTAAAAACATTGTTACCGTACTTAATAATTGTTGTTTTAATATTTAACAATCGGCTCGCATTACAATTCAATCACAACTAAACATTAACTGAGTTGCACAATAATCCAGGACAAAGTCCAACACGTTTTCTATTCCTCTGCGTTGTCGTCCATCGAAGTTAGTACAACTTGAATATCTTTTTGCTGTAGTGACCGCTTGATCCCTTTCGCTTGGGACTTGCTTGCTTTTAATGTGAGATTTACAGGAACATTTATTCTGCCCCCAATACGCCAGCGACCAACTTCTAAGGCTTTAAATATTTCAGTTGCTACGCCTAACGACTAAAATTTGGCTAGCTAACGTTTTACGGTTAACGCCATTGAAACTCTCCATTGAGACCTCCGTAGGTGGATACAGCTCACTTAGGTTTAGTTGGAGGTTTTTTAAAACACAACTAAGGAGTTGTTTAGCTTTCTTCGTACCAGATTTCGTGCTTTTTAAAATGATGAAACAGTAGAATTTTCGCGTACAATTTGATTACGTCTTTAAAACATGTTCCTCGAGTCTTGCTGTTTTGAAAATACTGTTGATAAGTACTGAGATAAATCAGTATTACCAATTGGGAGCATGAATTACAATGTTCCAGTTACAGAAGAATCTAGCACTTCACCTATTTATGACGGAACGCTTGTAAATAATTTCGGTAAACAAATGTACCAGAAGGTTTGTAGGTGAAGAGTAAAGTCTTCTACATTTAATAAATGTGTCAATTCATTTGAGGATGACCTACTGTAGACTGAAAGGGTTCCAAACTCAAGGTTGATTGCTAAACAGAAAGTGACTAAGTTGGGATTGCGAAATTTACATTTACTCAAAAGTGACTAAGATGGGGTCTATAATTGGCCACAGAATAGACTATAATGGGGTAGGGGCTCTGAGAGGCCAGCGGCACATACCCAGCAAAAGTTGACCCAAGTACCCCCCCCCCCCCCCCCCCCCCCGGGTAAAGACCACTACAGATCTTACATTAGACAAGATCGCTGAACAATGCAAGGTTTCCATAGCAAGTGTTCACCGCATAATAACCGCCAAAGACAAAGTACCTGAGAATAAGAGACATTTGTGTGGCAGAAAGAAAAAGCTTACTCCTGAACACGAGGCATTGATTCTTGGAAGCATTGAAGAATTGAGACAGCGAGAGGGCTCATTTTCTTCGCGGCGCCTGATGGAGCGGTCAGGAATTCGTCATGTCACTGATCGAACTGTTCGCCGTCTGTTAAACAGAAATGGGTACTACTTCCTTCAGGCTCGTAAAAAGGGGCTTATGAGTGAAACGGACAAAGAGAAGAGAGTAGAATTTGCCAGAAAGATGCAAGCAAATTACCCTCCGAGTGTATGGACAGACACTATCGCCTTCTACTTAGATGGAGTCTCGTTTGTTTACAAGACGAACCCCATGGATCAGGCCCGAGCTCCCAAAGGGAGGGTATGGCGAAAAAAATCTGAAGGTCTGACTCAAGGGTGTTTGGCTAAAGGAAGTAAAACTGAAACGGGAGGGAAAGTTGTCAAGATGAAGGTGGCAATAAGTCACGGTAAAGGAGTAGTGATTTGCGAGAGATACGAAAAACTGGATGCGCAATATTTTGCATCTTTTATTGACCAACATTTTAACACCATGTTTGCACGATCTTGCAAAGGATTAACTCGACTGTGGCTGCAAGACGGTGATCCCTCCCAAAACAGCAAAACAGCCCGTGTTGCTATGGCTCGTTGTCATTCCGAGCTTTTAAAAATACCGCCTCGAAGTCCAGACTTAAATCCTATTGAGAACATTTTTAACATTGTGTCTAGAAAGTTGGAAAAAGACGCTCTTAATGGAGCTATTACCCGTGAGTCATATGCAGAGTTCTGTGATAGAGTGCAGAGAACAATCTATGGTATTTCTCAGGAGTTGATCGATAAAACTATAGAATCTATGAGTAGTCGTATCACCGACATAATAGGAATCAACGGCGAAAGACTGAAATATTAAACTATTTTCCATCGTGTACTTGTACTATATTTAAATGATACTTTTACGTTTCAGTGACGGTTTACGATATATTTCATACGATTTAACGTGGGTTTGCGACGGTTTACAACGGTTTTTGACGATTATGGGCGATCAATTAAATAAACACTGATCTATGGCTATTTTTATACAGCGATGCAACGAAACCGTGGTAAATCGTAAAAAATCGTCGGGAACAGATTGTAAATCGTCGCATATTATATATTCATAGATGAAAATCGTGTTAGAATCTTTTGTATGGAGAAAACGATTGTACAGAAAGAAAATATTAACAAACAAATATAGGTAAACAATGACAGACCGCTTCTAAAATACAGCTTTTATGAGTGTGCGGCTGATTGGCCTAGTGGCGCAGCGCAAAAGTCCTGTTTATGATGCATATGAGAACGCACGCGGGTTCAAACTTCTCCTCTCCCTTTTTTTTTTTTTTTTTTTTTTTTTTTCTTCTTGGCCTTTCTTTCTCTCTTATTTGCTTTCCACCGGCTGAGGCAAGTCTATTTTGTATTTGCTATACCTAAAAGTAATAAAATATAGCTTGCACCAAGCAAGTATGAGCGTCTTCTTGTTTTATCCATTAACACGAGCAACCTAGTTCCGAACGAAGTTGTAACACGGGTACATTTACCGTTACTTTCATAACTAATACAATGTAGATTGAATGAAATAGAAGCGTCTCACTACTGTTTAATTAATTAATTAATTAATTAATTAATTAATAGGAGCACAAGCGATCTGTTGTTGAATACTCATCGCTAAGTACAGCACAGTCATTGTCAGTTATCGATTTAAAATGAGTTCTGCGAAGCATCGTGCGCATGAAGCCACTTCAATCTGGTCGTTTTGCGCAATTTGTCGGCGAAACTGGAACGAATACCAGCGCACTGCCATCATTTCAGTTTCCCTTTCGTCTATGGCTCCTCCCTTCACGTACACGAAATCGTGTTTACTGGTACAAAAAATTGGTGTGTCCTCATTAAACTCGAGGTCCTTAGAAAAGTGTGACTTTGGGGCAGGAAGATGTACGGGCTGTCCCTCGAGCATTAAGAGGAAATCGTGCCATTGGATGGTTTGCGCATTCCATCGAAAGTCATTTAAAAATATGACCTCTGCTTTTTCAGCCCCCACCCAAGCAAAAGTGGACGAAGCAGGATTACTAAATGACTTATAAACTACATTTAAAGGATTAAGGATGAACGTTTTCCCTGTGTTAGCTGGTCCCTTTATAAGAATGTTTCTGAATTTTCCTCTCCCTTGCTCCAATAAATTCCTAACAGCCTGAGTAAAGGTGTCTTCCGAAATGTCATTCCACCGGAGTAGCTGTTTGGCACACTGTAGCCATTGTCCGTTGCACTGTTCGTTGCACGGGTCTTCCAGAGCGTTCTCTAAAATCTCCAGTCTGGTCATTCTCCTCCTGCGTAAAGCTTCACTGGCCTTCTCCATTTCCCACGCGGTTGCGATTACTTCTTCAACTACTTTATTTCCTCTGTTGACAACGAATTCAGCCAGGTCGGTTTTTCCTTCCGCTTTTTGGATGCTTGCGAGTGCGAGTAGTTCAGTTCTAGTTTTTATTTGCTTCGACACCACTATCTCCGAAACTTGAAAAGAGCTTAAGCGCTGAGATCGCCTTCGTTTACTTGACGCCTTTTTCGTTGCCCCTCCACCTGTAGAAGCAGAACTTTCTTCATTTTCCTTCACCCCCAACTCATCTTCTCCGCTTGCAGAATCTGTCGCTGAATCCTCTAAATTGTCAACCCGTCGTCGTTTCGCACGAGCTTGACTTGCTGACATAGTTCTAGGTGGGCCTGAGTTGATTAAGTCTGGATGACCGGGAGACTGAAGAAAGTTTTCGTCTTCTTTCGTTGTGTACAACCAAGCACTGTAGTAATTCACGTGACGGTTTGAGAAGTGAACATGGACATTCCACTTGTGTTTTAAATATTGGCGAATGGGTAGCCACCGCTTAATCTTGTCTAGCTTTATAGCCATATGATAATGCTTTCCTCGCTTTTTATGCCTTTCTTGGCAGCATGACCACTGCACTATTTTCGCTTTTGGACCCTCACATTTTGAAACGGCTTCGCAAACTGCAGCAGCGAATGATTCTTTTTCAGGAAAAATACTGAGATCCGCTTGGCTATAAGTTAACAGATAGACGCTTCGTACTTGTTGTGGTGTGAGCTGCTGCAAATCGTCTTCAAAACCGTCAGATTGGCTCTCCGAGGAACTAGAACTCGAACTATACTGCGAGAGCAACTCCATTATTGTGAGGGGCTGAGTTCGCGACCTTCAGCGGAGATATGGAACGGTTATGTTAAATTCCCGCACAATGATAACAATAGCGGTTTCGTTAAAAGCAACATAACTTCACTTTTGGTCAAAGCTCAGAACATGCAATTATGCATATTTAATAGTTATGTCAATAGAGTAGATAACAAATAAAAACACATTCATTATGATACTATTTCAGTCATCTTTTCAATCCCGCACAGGGTTCCTTCTTTTCAGCTAACAAGTTCTTTCTGTTATCTTCATTTATTGAACGTGCGCCTGAAGCTTTTATATTCCGGAATGTGATCTATTTAGGTTCTTGTAACGCCAGTGTGAACCTCGGACAATCTCGGACGGAATAAAAAGAGAAATAACACCTCCCCTCCCCCCGATTCAGTGATGGATTCGCGCGAAAACCAAAACGCGCCATTTTTCCCATCACTGAATTGGGGGGAGGGGTGGTATTAATTTTTCATTTGAAATGTCCAAGATTGTAGGAGAGGGGGCAGGGTTGGTGAACATCAAGCCCACGATATCGACACGATATGTAATGGTCACCTGCCTCAACCATAGGGATGACTTTGGAGGGAGGGGACTGAGCGTGGGGAGTTGAAGGTAGGGTGTGGGGTGTCGGTGGTGCAAAATGCCTAGGAGAGGGGAGGGGAGGGTGGTGAACGTTTTGTATTCACGAGTTGGCTCATACATGTAGGAGACTTTAATACCTATTTTTGTTTTTGTTTATAGGTCTGAGAGGTTTGATGATGGCAGTTATGATGGCAGCACTGATGAGTGATTTGACGTCAATCTTTAACAGTGCCAGCACTCTGTTTACTATTGACGTTTATAGCAGTTTCCGTAGGAAGGCTTCAGTTAGAGAACTCATGATTGTGGGAAGGTAAATTTAGTTTCTGTTTAATTTGAGAAGTTTACAATCTACCTGTGGTTATATTCACTAGAATTCATATTGAGAACTTAACAACGGGCTTTTATAAAGTTAGCTAAAAAGCCCCCACTATTTTTGGGTGTTGGTCTGCCGCTGGAACTCTGAATCCCTTACCCTACACCCTACACCAAATATCCCTGCCCTATCCCAGGCCCAGGCTAAATTTATGTAAAGGCTCTTTCAATTTAACTACTACTCTAGACTAAACTTTTCATACCTCTGATAAGTTTCCAGTATATGATACCCTAGTCTAGACCAAAACTCTCTGATTTCTAATTTCTATACCTTATCCCAGGCTATATTGCCATATAGCTTATATACGAGAGTACCCCCTGGGCTTAACAGCCACTCCCTCAGAGCAAGTAACGACAGACAACTTTTCATGTCTCTGTTATTGTGTTGTTGTAGAATTATGGTTGCCATCATGACAGTGATAGGTATCCTGTGGATCCCAGTTGTGCAAAATGTACAGGGTGGCCAACTTTTTATCTACATACAGGCTGTCAGTGCATATTTCTCACCTCCGGTCGCAGCTCTTTATCTGCTTTCAATCCTTTGGACAAAAGCAACGGAAAAGGTTTGTAACTAATAAATGAATGTTGTGTTTTTTCATTTATCTTTCTGCTACTAACAGCAGAAGTAATTATGAGGCCGAAGGGCCTGATAAACATGACCAAAAAGCTTTCTGTAGCCACATTGCATCCATCATGGATATGTGCAATGATTCAATACATTCCATGCGGATGTTGTAGTTCTGTTTATCCTGATCTGGCTGAAGCAGTATTTCGGATTGATTGTTACTTAATTGATTGGTACCGCGGTAAGTACCACAAAATTGTTGTGGAAACCTGTTTTAAAGTTTCCTGCAGTTAAGGAGCAATCCCCTGTTGCTTCCGCTGTAAATCACTATTAAGAGCTATGTGAACAAAATATCACCGCCATTAGTAAGACATTAATTTTGTTGTGGTTCCTTGTTATTCAAGGGTGCATTCTGGGGAATGATCATTGGCTTCATTATTGGCGCAATACGCATGATCCTGGACTTCACTCATCTGGAGCCACGTTGTGGTGAGGAGGACACACGCCCATCTATCATAGCCAAGGTTCACTACATGTACTTTGCCCTGATTCTCTTTTGGATTACCGTCATCACCATTGTAATCATCAGTTTGTTCACAGAACCACTGGAGGATGGAAATGTGAGTAGATCAAATAGTTGGAGATAATTCAATTGGTTCCGAGGAACAAAGGGCATTGACATTGCTTCGCCAGCAGATTCTGTTTGTAGCTGTTTTCCTGGCCGTGTTCGAGGTGATGGTGGCTTCTTCATTGAGCTCCTCTTCTACTGATCTCCTTCGGGTTTTCACTGGCCTTCCCACCTTCCTTGTACCCTGAAGATTCCATACCAGGGCTTGCCTGTGTCCGATTTTGGCTACCACAGTGTGTGGCCAACCCAATTCCACTTGCGCCTGGCGATCTCTGTCGGTATGCATTCTTGCTCTGTTCTTGTCCAAAGTTCCCTGTTGCTGATTTTCTCTGGCCAGTGGATCTTTAGCAGATCAATTAGTAGATCGAGGCTGAGGATTTAAATTGGCACAGATACCTATAAAGATACCTGAATCATTCAATACACAATACTCAATACCGAGCACGAGGGCCATACTGGGAGAATATCAGCCCTAGGTCTTGGCAGTACAGACCAAGAGCAGCAAGGTCCGTAAAACAAGTCAGAGGGCCGATATTCTCCCAGTACGATCCTGAGCAAGGTTGGTTCATAAGAGATTTATTACACGACCTATTACACGACTAAAGGATCGCGGGGGATCATTCAGGACAATGCCTGGTCCAATTCTTTGAGAATATTGGACCGGCAGTAGAGCATTCTGATTGGTTTACTTGAAGTTATTGGCCCTCTGTCTGTCGTAGTCGTGTAATAATAGAAATTACAGGCCTTACCTCGCTGAATTTTGCGCCCATCCCCCTCCATCAGCACTCGTAATATTTTTCTTTCGTTTTAGAGATAAGACGCGTGAAAAAATGAGTCACTGCTTTCTTGGTCAATTTTTATACAAGTGGGTCTATCGAGTAAAGTAATAATTTCAACTAGTGACATCCTTTCAACTAAACTTAACTTTTAAGGAATGCATTTACAAACCCTGAACCGCTACAATACCAGCTGGATTTGTTGGCGCGTGGGTAGAAAACAATAAACCTTTTACAACTGTGATTTTTTCGTTTTTTTAGAAAGTCTAGAAAATTGGTGAAGAAACCGATCTATAAAACAAAAAATAGGGGTCACGAGGTACATCTTGGACCGGTTTTGGCGGTAAGTGCTTACATATAGGTGAAACAACACATGTCAAAGATAGTATTACATGTACAACAACAACAACAAAACATTACGTTACTTTTAAACTGTGAATATTTTATCAGGTAGCTCGTTTGACTTGGTGGACTCGGCATGATAAACCTTCATCCACTGATGTCATGGAGGAAGCCAGAGATGAGGAGATAGAGATGCAGGAAATTCCCGAAGAGGAAGAACAAGAGGAGGACAAAGATGAGAAGGCTGCGACGGAAAAGACACCAGCTGTGGCTACTAAACCTCATCACAGTGAGTGAACTGATACCGAGGGAACTCCCATGTAAAATAAATTTGGGTGATCATCGTAAATGTTACTACAGCGGTACTGCAGTAAGTAAATTAGCAAGGTCAGCGGATGTCACAAATTTGCTTGGTGACCGCTCATGCTGCTTGGTAACCGCTCATCCTAGCCAGGGCTGCTTACCATTTGCGGGAAACATCCAGTTGGGTTGACCGTTGAATAATGGTAAGAGTTTCTGTAAAATCAGCATTCCAACCGAAACAGCCGAAAGATATGTCGCTTACCATTTACAATTTCTTTTTCGTTTTTTTGTTTTTTTTTTTTCCGTTGTTATAAGACTGGAACCGAGAGAAATTATCAAATGGTAAGAAATTTTTGAAAGTTCCGTTCCGAACGGTAAAAGAGGAATAAAAACAATGAACTGCAAGGCTGATCTGACCACGTAAAAAAGAAAGAAAGTAAAATTTGCGAGACATCATCACGATAGAAACCGATAAAGTAGGATCGTAACCGTGAACAATTGTTTGTGGACAATTGTCCACGGTTACGATCCTACTTTATCGGTTTCTATCGTGATGATGTCTCGCAAATTTTACTTTCTTTCTTTTTTACGTGGTCAGATCAGCCTTGCAGTTCATTGTTTTTGTTCATTCATTTTTTTGGCTGGTTAGGTCTCTCGTAGATCCCACGTATCATTAGCAGCATTATCGTTTGCGGTCTTCTGCAGTTTACTTTTAAAAGAGGAATACCTCGGAAGCTATTCCACAAATTTCGGATGGAATTTCCGAAAAATTACCTTATGATTGTCTTTCCAACTGGAATTTTCGGTAATTATGGCTAAATGGTAAGCATCCCTGGAGCCGCCATGTTTCGTTTTGATCACAAGTTTGATTCGTTCAGTTTTTTCATCCATGTAATCCATCGGTCACCCCGCGCTTATGTAAAGGCGAACTAAGTTGTTATCTCAAGAATAAAGTGTTGCTCTTGCGAATAACAACAGTCTTTTCGTCGAAACTCCTTCGGATGCCACAAGTGCGACGTTCGGGGGCAGCCACAGCAAATTTAAAAAGGAACCCCTAAAGGGTACCAGAGACCCGTTTTGTGGGTGTGGCTCACGTTAAGATACCAATTCTTTCTGAAAAAGATGTTCTTGTCAGCATTTACCTGGCTTAATACCCTAAAAGGTATCAGAACAATTCTGACAGGCTTAGTAGCAGTAGCAGTAACAGTAGACGGCGACGGTAGTGAGAACGGCACAAAACAATAGGTTTAATGAGCGAAAACAATGCCTCTGCACGTGCGTTTTACATTTTGGTACATTTCTTTGCCGTTCCCTGCAAAACAACAACGTCAAATAATCAAATGAGTTTTCATTCACATGCAAATAAGTTTTATTTGCATGTGAATGAAAACTCATTTTCATATGAAAGGTTTCGCACCTAGCCTCGCTTTGATAGAGAGGCTAAAGGCAACTCGGAAATGGCCTATTGGGTTGGTTTTGTATTGCTACGCTTTGTGATTGGCTAAAAAATCTTGTACCACTTTATTAACCAATCAGAAGTAAAACCAAAACCAATCGTGACTTGTCCGCACGCGTTTTCCCGCGCTTGGTGCCGGCTACATGTATTTGCTTCGCGTTCTGATTGGTTCATTGGATTGTCTGCGTCTGTTGTGATTGGACTTTGTTTTTAGTTTTAGTTTTACTGCACTGAATTGAAAGCCGCTCTATGACCAATCTTGACAACTCTTTTTTGTTGTTTCAGAGCACAAGCCACAGTCAAGAGTGAAGCGTTTCTATTCCTGGTTCTGTGGTTATGAAGCAGGAACCGAAGAAGCAAAGAAAGCGGCTCATGATCAACACGAACGACTTGCCCACCTTACATCACTGGAGCGAAATCGTGTCGCCGAGACCTTCCTTAACATCAATGTTATCATCATTCTCGCTGTTGGGCTGTACCTCTACATTTTCTTCTCCATATAAAAATCTTGCTATAACCGGTGTTACTGGTACGTTATCACCTGTTTAACTGGTTTTACATTCCCTGTATATCAGCCAATTTCAAGCGCGATCATACCCCGGATATTTGGCTCTTCGTCCCCTACCCCTTTTCTGCAGCTAAAAGCTTTTCGGTGATTGTTAGCTCAGCCCGCTCAAATATTTATACATCATATTCGAACCTCTTCTTAATAGTAAGCCCTTTTCATCCTGAAACCGTGTTATCGAGTTAAACTTCTACATGTACATTCTCTCTTTTTTTATTTTCTTTGCATAGGAAGGTTTAGTGGCATTATTATAACTAGTTTAACGGGCCTGGTTTGGTTTTGGTGAACCAGTTTTAACGGCTTTCAGTTCTAACGCTCAACTTTTGTTGTCAGTAATGCTCTTGTCGTCGCCATGAGACGTACAGCTGCATTTTCCGCTTGTACACCTTTATATACCACATCTTATTGAACCTGTCTTCGTCCTTCTCATTTTGTGTACCAAGAGAAAATAATCAAAGTGAACAGATCCCCCCTACATAATATAATTTATATATAATATAAAGATCTTTATCTACATGGGTCTCTTCCAGTGAAAATTATTTTCAATCTATTTTTAGTTCTGTGACATACTGAGTGGGGTAGCTTGGTTATTTTAGAGCAGTTTTCAATTGAGTGTCAAAGTAATTACTCAATTGCTTTCGCTTTGTGATTGGCTAAAAAATCTCGCGCCACTTTCTCGACCAATCAGAAGTAAAACCAAAACCAATCGTGACTTGCTCGCACGCGTTTTCCCGCGCTTGGCGCCGCCGACATGTAATTGCTTCGAGCTCTGATTGGTTCATTGGATTGTTTACGACTGCTGTGATTGGTCAGAGTAATTACTTTGGTTTTGGTTTTACGACACTCAATTGAAAACTGCTCTAAGGTCGATACCTAATTGGTCAGTTTGAATGACGTGTAATTTTTGAGCACTCGATTTCCCTTCTCTGTACAAGCAAAATACCTCCAGCAATGATGAGAGCTATGTGATATCTGGGGCGCTTTCCATTTGAATGGAAAAACTGGGTAAAAGAAACAGGACAAATTGTCTTCAATCAAAACGGAACGGGAAGAGCGTGTTCCTTTTGCACGGAGTTGCTTTTTACTCGTGCCGGTACGGCAATGAGTTAAGGATTGGGCTCCGTTTTCCTCCGTGTTCTCGTATCTACTTTTGTGCATTGCGTTAGATCTGGGTACGAGAATACGCACGCATGCACTGCGAGAAATTTTGAGCCCACAGTACTTGGGATTCAGTGTAAGCGTCGTTTTGCAAGCAAAAGCGAAACAAATTTGGGTTTTATTGTTTGTTGCTGTTTACTCGTGACGGATACGGTAACAAGGTAAAATTTGCCCTCCGTTTTTCTTATTATTCTTTTTGTTTTCGTCTCTTATTTGTGCATCGCATTAGATACGAGAATACGCACGCATGCAAGCAGAAGCGAAACTAATCTTAGTTTTATTTGCCTGTTGTTGTGTTACGTAAGGGTTCCCCGCGAGTAACGTACATTACCGGTACGAGGATAGGCTATAGGTAGCCTCTTGTTCTTTCTTGAGGAGACTGGGTACTAATAATTTACAATAACAAACATGGCCTTTAATTCATCAAGGAGCATGGCACTAGTGGGACGCAGCAGATGGTATAGGCGGATTTTCCGATCATTTCGGAAAAAAAACGAGAAAAGAGGACTACCTCTGCCACGGAAGGTATTCCTTTTTTACCTAAAAATGTCCAGTGGAAAAGTCTTTTCCGTTTGATTTACCACCGGAACAACCGGATTTTCCATACAACATGATCTCCTCTCTGAAATTAACGATTATCGTTAATTCTCAAATTGCTCTGAATTTACGATTATAGTTAATTTAGAACACTGTTTCCCAGGACATTTCAGAAAAGAAGAAATAAAAAAAAAACATGTTATTTGGACTGGATTCGAACCCGGAACTACCGCTACTAGGAACGTCTTCTTACCACTAGACCACCGAACAACAAGGCGATGGGAAATTATATCTGCAAGATATTTATTTGAGTCTTGCATAGAATATCATTGATCTACAGTGATTAGGCCTAAGCGCTGATTTCAAATGGTTAGCTTTTTGTTGAGGTTTGGTGATCAAGCTTTTCCATTTACTTTCTAAAATTATTTTCAAGCGAGTGATTTTATAGGCTTACTACAGGGTGTAGAATAAGCGCATGAATTTTATTATGTTAAAAAATTGAGGTTTGCTCAACCAGCAGCGTGGTGGTCTAGTGGTTAGAAGAGAGGATATCATGTTGGTCAGCGAGGGGTCGTAGGTTCGAGTCCTGCCCGAACACTAAGGATTGTTCTTTTTCAACAAAAATGCTAACTTCCCAGAATTCCTTTCAGACTGTCAGTGTTCTAAATTAACTATAATCGTAAATTCAGAGCAATTTGAGAATTAACGATAATCGTTAATTTCAGAGAGGAGGACGGGTTGTTCCATACAAAAGGAAAGCGCTCCTGATCTCCATGGAATAGATACCGTGCGGTCATGGGAACTAGACAGCATAGGCACAAGCTAATATTAGATTAGAAATAATTATGCGGCACGGAGTTCTGTTCTCTCAGATCATTTTCTCGTGTTTGTACCACATTCAAATGTTCAACAGAAAGTACGCACAGAATACGCTTTCGTTTTCTGTTTTCTCTAGTGAGTAGCGTAGCCAATAAGAGAACAGCATTCGTGATAGAACGCTTGTAGATTTATACTAAATAGATATTTAATTATATATATATATATATATATATAATAGTTTTATTTTTAATATATAGAGTACTTAACAAGATCAATCAATATAACCATTGTTGTTCTTTGTTAGATCTAAGAGTCCCAAAATGATATTACTCTCAGTAAAGAAACAAAAATGATATTACCATTCAGTAATTTACTTGTCAAACATAATTATTATAAAATTAAAGTTTCTTTTTTGTATTGTTTTGAATGATTTTTGTACCAGGAAAGTTCCTCAGATACCAACAACAATTTATTAACAATAATCAAAATAAAACAATATTGATTGTCCCGCAAACAGCTACGAAGCTAATCTAGGCGGGGCAAGGCAAAAGCAATAACATCTAACAAAAAGACAACTATAGGCCCGGTTCAAACGTTGAACTTCACATGTGCCGTTGTGCCATTGTTCTTGCTCATTTGCATTAGATTCGGCACATGTGAAGTTCGACGTTTGAATCGGGCCAAAGAAAAAAAAACACTAAGACATTTCGCTTTGCATTGCTATGCTTTGTGATTGGCTTAAAAATCTCGCGCCACTTTCTCGACCAATCAAGTAAAACCAAAACCAATCGTGACTTGCTCGCTCGACGCGTTTTCCCGCGCTTGGCGCCGCCGACATGTAATTGCTTCGAGCTCTGATTGGTTCATTGGATTGTTTACGACTGCTGTGATTGGTCAGAGTAATTACTTTGGTTTTGGTTTTACGACACTCAATTGAAAACTGCTCTAAGGTCGATACCTAATTGGTCAGTTTGAATGACGTGTAATTTTTGAGCACTCGATTTCCCTTCTCTGTACAAGCAAAATACCTCCAGCAATGATGAGAGCTATGTGATATCTGGGGCGCTTTCCATTTGAATGGAAAAACTGGGTAAAAGAAACACGACAAATTGTCCTCAATCAAAACGGAACGGGAAGAGCGTGTTCCTTTTGCACGGAGTTGCTTTTTACTCGTGCCGGTACGGCAACGAGTTAAGGATTGCCCTCCGTTTTTCTCCTTGTTTTCCTCTGTGTTCTCGTATCTACTTTTGTGCATTGCGTTAGATCTGGGTACGAGAATACGCACGCATGCACTGCGAGAAATTTTGAGCCCACAGTACTTGGGATTCAGTGTAATCGGCGTCGTTTTGCAAGCAAAAGCGAAACAAATTTGGGTTTTATTGTTTGTTGCTGTTTACTCGTGACGGATACGGTAACAAGGTAAAGTTTGCCCTCCGTTTTTCTCCGTGACTTGCTCGCTCGACGCGTTTTCCCGCGCTTGGCGCCGCCGACATGTAATTGCTTCGAGCGCTGATTGTTTACGACTGCTGTGATTGGTCAGAGTAATTACTTTGGTTTTGGTTTTACGACACTCAATTAAAAACTGCTCTATTACTACCTGAGGTATTTACAACAAATTGTTTAGTTAACTTCATGAAATATCTTATCCGAAAGAGTCTTCACTCTGAACCTACATGTTGCTGCGGGGACGGGCGTTGAGGGTTACAGCGTGAGGCCCGCTTCCTCCCGCCCCCCGCCCCCCTGAGCAGTTTTTGTACTCTCCCCAGTTTTTATCGCGCCGTGACATTCAAGATGGCGGCTAAATGAAGGATCGAACACGACGAACATACGGGAAAATTGGGGACTGTGACTGACTGTGATCCCCAATTTTTTGCATTTCTGACTAAGAAATCTAAATTGTAGAAGATTTTCACGCGATTGTCCTAAAGGCGGGGTTTTACCTGAATTTTAATGAAATTTTAGGAGGTTAAAAGACAGTTGATACCCACACGAGAGCACCCCAGGTTGCTAGTGGACTAACATGGTGTCCGTCTATTAATTATTAACTACAAATTCTAATTTTAAAACCTCACTATTTCTTATTTCTCTAAATTTTACAAATCCTTTGAGGAAAACTGTTTCCTCCCAAACATACCCAAAAATCATCCAAACATTTACAAAACATCTCACAACATAGATTCATGAGATGAATGAATTGTTTTTGGATTGCTTGAAGCGTGAACGAGATATTTCCATTAAAGTCATGTTAAGTGGCGGAAAATTTGCATTCAGGTAAAATCCCGCCCAGGGGGGGGGGGGGGGGCCCTGAATCCCGCCTTAGAGACTCGACTGTATTCCATGCCTTTAATTTGTCCCTGTTCCTCTACTTCGAGGCGTTTTCCTGCATTTCAATTGCAGCATCACCGTTTTGTTCACTAATTTGAATGCTTCCTCTTCTCCCACAACGCTGTCTCAATTTCTTTAACAATTGCGGAGTATCTTGACAACTTGCTAATGCGTTAAGCATGTTGGACATCGCAACCAGCCCAAGAACGATCATGATGACCCGAATGACAACATGTCCTGGTGTCTTCGTTGAATGAACAGGAATCAGATCGCCAAATCCAACAGTGGTAAAAGTGATGAAATAGGCATAAAAACCTTCCAAAAATGTCCAGTCTTCTATGTCTATTTGAATTGCAGTGCCTATGAACAACAAAATTAACAACAACAGAAAACCCAGCAGAGTGCATTTTTCATTCAGGAATTTTGGCACGCCTTCTCTCTGCAAACAACCTGTTTCGAATCTTGTGACGAGAGCCTGTTCTCCATTAAGCAATACTTCTCCAATTAATTGCAAAAACAGAATGTTTATCGGGATACCAAAGAAAGCGTAGAAGATGCAAAGGATGCGACCACCTGTTGTCACTGGGGTGATATTTCCATAACCTTGAAAACAATGACATGATAAAAAGAGAAAGACGGTAAATTTTGCTAGCTAATGAAATGAGAAAACGTGAGAAATATGTTTAGTGTTCATCGTGTCACGATCATGCGACAACGTTTCACATATGAACCGTAGTATATGGCCCAGCTCGCCACGAGTCTCTCGAAGCTAAGTAGTTCCAGCATCCGGCCGGTGTGCGGAAGGTCATAGGGTCGATTCTTGTCGGCGACTCCCGGCGAGAGTTTTTTTCCTTGTTCTACGCTCGTGACAGGAAGAACGCCACATCTTTCTCTGTGACAGTTAATATGGTTGCGTGTTTGTTTTCTATCAATCTAAATCTGTTGCTCAAACGAAACGAAAACATTTCATGATGTTTAACGGGACAAAATGCTCCAGTATTTTTCGCGTATTTTGCCAGCCTTGGCCGAGGGGTTGTTTCGACATACAATAAACTACAGGGCTGATCTGACTACGTAAAAAAATAGACTTCGCGAGACACCATCACGACAAGACCGATATAAGTAGGATCACAACCGTGGACAGCCGTTTCGTTGTTATTGCGTCCACGGTTGCGATTCTACTTTATCGGTTTCCGTAGTCAGATCAGCCCTGCAGTTTATTGTATTTTTGTTCATTTTTTGGCTGGTTAGGTCTCTGCAGATCCTACGTATACCTTTAGCAGCATTATCGTTTGCGGTCCTTTGCAGATTTCACTGTTGTTTCGACGCCCGGTCCGCTGTTAAAAGCGGAGAAGGCCACTGGGTGCATGCGAAAGTTTCACTCGTTGAGCAAACTTTTCTTCTCACTGATTTTCCCGATTTTTTCAAACTTCTTCCCAATGTAATGGAGTGAGAGGCAAACACGCGTGGACACGCGAAACTCCTCTTGCGAGGAGCTACATCGCGCGAGGAGCCTGGTCAAACATACATGTAGTCTGCGTAACAGGCGTTTGAAGGGGAAGAAGAAGGGGGAGAATTCAGTCGCGCGAGGAAAGGAGGAAGGGAACGCCTGCAATGACGCCATTGTTTTCTCAAACCCCCCTTCCTCGCGCGTCCGAATTCTCCCCCTTCCTCGCGCGCCCGAATTCTCCCCCTTCCCCTTCGAACGCCTGCCACGCAGGCTAGGTCAAACATTAAAGTAAAAAGGTTTAAATCTTTTTTTGTCAATGTCATTTATAACACAAACGTTTCGTGCTGAGCCCTTCTTCAGTGTGATTTAAAAATGTGTTCCACGACATTCAAAAAACTTCAAAGTGAGCGCGTGCACCTTGAATGCGCGCGCCATTCAGTTACACAAAAAAAACTCTGTCACAAGAAATTGAAATTAATGTTCAGTCCGCTCGGTCTGAGCGAGCCAAGCTTGAAGATGAGTCGTATCTCACGCTGTTTGCGGCTGGTGTTGCTGCCGAAACAACGCTCGACGCCGCAGATCATGACGTCATCGAACGAGTGTGTAGTTGAGTTGTTGCAAGTTTCGTGCGCGCTTGAGCGCCGCTTTCCGGCTTTTTCTTTTTCTACTATCTCTGAACTCGCTGAACTCAGTTTTGTATCATACACTATATATATCATATATTATTTTTATCTTATGTTTACAAGTGCGCTGTCTACATGTCATGTATTAGCCATTGATTTATAACCATGTAATTTTCAAATTTGAGGAGCCGTTACAATATTTTCTTTCAGTTTTGCCCTGGCCCTGAGGAAGACTAATACCATTAGTCGAAATATTGGCCATTAATAAATCTGCCCTTTGCTGTAGTGCCAGCTTTGCATTTATATATAGTTTTGTATCTCTGAACAGGTATATCCTAGTGCAGAAGGCGCTTGCTGTGAATCAAACCACCGCCCAAATTCCGCACCGAAGTTGTTGCAGTGTGGTAACGTCAGCTTCACTAGCCTCTCCCTTTCGCGCGTGCCCCTCGCGCGCGCGTTCTCGTAATTTCGCCCTATAAATTGCCGCTTTATTACCGACCAAAACACTCTTGACAGCCACTTTAGACAGCTGCCTTCGCGCGCCAATCAAGAGGACTGACTCTATTACAACACTCGGGCCGCCATTGCCACGCAGCTGTATAAACACGAGCTTTAGAGATTTGAAAATGTCCCTTTTCTTTAGCTAGCGCACATTGCTGCTTTGTTTTTTGTTAGTCGAACTCGACCCTTAAAAATGACATTCGATTCTGTGGAAGGAAGTGTTGTGTAAATTGCCCTCACAATCACATACTTCTATGTAGACAATGCCAAATTTGCTGTCAACCGTTAGCATATCATTTAGAAATTGGCTTAGACTATTGGAAAAGGCTTAGAATTAGTATTTTGTAAAAACAAGCGATGATCAGTTCAGTTTTTGGGATTACGTGACATTTTATATTGTCTATAAACAGGGCAGCGGCGACTGGTTCATTCCAAATATGAAATGAAGAAAGAAAAACAAATGAGTTCACATGTATCATTGAGGGTTTGTCCGCTTACCAATTGTTGTCAACAGTTGAATTATGAAAGAGATTGTGTTGTCATAGCTCCATTCAGGTCCCGAACTCGACGAAGTTGCCTCTTCGATTTGCTGCACAATGTTGTCAAATTCTGACCCGCTCATATTGTAATTCGTTGTTATATTTTGCTTGAGTTTTTCAAGCTTCTCTGCGTTGATTTTTTTGGTGTCCACATCATCATCGCCTTCAATAGCTTTGAATATAAAAACTCCAATGAAGATATACACAAACCAGATGAAAAACAAGAGAAGAAGCTTCTTTGCTTTCTCGGACATGGCCATTGCTGTTTCCGGTTGAGTGAAGCCAAAAATTTAACAAACGCAAATTAAGGGTACTCTTTTAATAATCCCTACTGGGCCGAGTTCAATTGTTGCTATGACGACATCACATTGAGGCGGGGGTCTACCTGAATGCCATTTTTAACGGAAATATCTCGTTCACGTTTCAAGCAATCCAAAAACCCTATGCTTAAAACATAAATCTATGTTATGGGGTGTTTTGTAAATTTTTGGGTGATTTTTGGGTATGTTTGGGAGGAAATAGTTTTTCTCAAAGGATTGGTAAAATTTAGAGAAATAAGAAATATTGAAGATTTAGTGAAGTTTTAAAATTAGAATTTGTAGTTAATAATTAATAGATGGATACCAAGTTAGTCCACTAGCAACCTGGGGTGCTCTTACGTGGGTATCGACTGTCTGTTGGTGTTCCAAAACTCATTTTCTTTCTCCTATCCCTTCTTAAAACCTCTTAAAATTTTCTTTAAAATTCAGATAGACCCCCGCCTTAATAGACAAATTCGGCTAACGCATTGTTGTACCCAATTCAAACCTTTTGGGATTAGAACTCTTTGTTCGTCATATTTCCATATCAATGAAGCATTGACATGGAAATTATATGGAAATATTGTGAACAAAGAATCTTATTCCCAGAAGGTTTGAATTGGGTACAACAATGGGTTAGCCGAATTGGTCTATTGTTACCAAGTCTTTCGTTTTGGTGTCTGAAGCGATGATACTATTGACAGCTAAAAAAATAACATTTAAAAGCTTTTAGAGTAGCCGAATTTCGCGAAATTTTATTCTACAGAAAACCATGCAACTCATTATCTCTTTCCATCGTCTCATGTTGTTTATTATACGGTGCAATAAATTAGTTATATTGGTTGCATTTTGAACCTTTGTGGTTAATGTAGCATGATAGGTGGACCATGATTTCCGAAACATTTGCATTATTCCTTTCTAGCCAGGTTCTGATATAGTCGAAACAAAAACGCAGCTGTTTAACTCACATGGTATTTGCTGCATTTTCGAAAAGCTAAATTACTGAGCAAAAATTTCTTCGTTCCTTCTATTTCCTGTCACGAAATGATATTTTTTTTTTCTATTTCGAGTAAAAAGTTACCAGTTTTCTTCTGCTGAGCACCGAGCTGTAGTCCTTTATGGAACAAATTCAAAATGCCCCCGGCTAATGAAACTAAATGCGTAACTAAAAAATTTCTTTAGGTCTTTTTGCATGTATAAATAATTAAAGGTTTTTTGAAAACCTTAGCCGAATATTTAGCCCAGCAAATGTTTCAATATTCATTATTGTCCTGAGCAGATAAAGAACCTCGTACGTAGTTATAAAAAAATAGAAACAAACAAAAAACGTTTGGTGAGTTTTCTTTTAATGAAACACAAAACATTAATGTTACTTTGCGTTTGGCATCAATTTAATGTCTTCCCGGGTTTGGCGACAGATGAATGTTTCACTGCCTTTGTCTTCAATTAAATGTTTCTCTGTGTTTGGCGTCAGTTGAATATTTCCGGACATAACACAACAAGTACAGAAAAACTCTCAGAACAATTACGGCAGGAACCAACAACAAACTATGACACCGAGTCTGTTTTGTCCCATCTAATAGTGCGGTTGGGTGTCGTAAGTAATTTCGCAATTGCTTTGGTTATGCGTGTCTACGCTTTGTGATTGGCTAAAAAATTTCGCGCCATTTTCTGAACCAATCAGAAGTAAAACCAATACCAATCGTGACTTGCTCCCACGCGTTTTCCCGCGCTTGGCCCCGGCTACATGTATTTGCTTCGAGTTCTGATTGGTTCATTTGATTGTCTGCGTCTGTTGTGATTGGCCAGAGTGAGTGCTTACGTTACGACACCGAAGTGAACACTGCTCTAACCTTGGCTTTTGTTTTACTGCAGCAATTGCCTCATTGGAAAATAAAAATCAGCTCTACTGACAAAAAGAATTCATTGTTTTGCCTTTCTCGTGCACTTGCCGCACGTTGACATTAATCCGAGTTTTGGAAAGATGAATTTCAAACTTTCTCCACTCTTCCGCAGTGAGAGATTTCATCTTCGTAAATTTACCACATAAATCCAACTTATTACAATAACAACGCTCATTAGCTTCAACATTGATGCCTTCCAATTCACTAATAATTTTACTATTGCAGGTTTCTTCCGAAACACACTTTTCTGATAGTTCGCTATTTTCTGCTTTTGTAGTTATAGAAGCACAGTTTCCATGGCTTGCGCGGCCTTTTGTCTGCTCCTGAACATCCGGGGTTTCCTGATTTCCTGATTCCTGTAATTCAACTGGGTTTGCCTGTGACGTCATATCTGTATCGTTTTCAAAGAGGCCGTCTTGCCATTTCAGACAGGCCGGCGGTTCATTTTCTTCTCCAACTTTGATGATCCTGGGAACCGCATGGAAAGCAGTTCTTGATTGCCTAGACATGATGAGAATGTCGCCACTGCGGATGTATAAAGCTGCAAATTTATTACACAAAGTTAGTCTAGAGCGGTTTTTAATATTTCTTATTTCTCTTAATTTTACAAATCCTATGAGAAAAACTATTTCCTCCCAAACATACCCAACAATCACCCAAAAAATTACAAAACAATCCGTAACACGGATTAATGAGATGAGCATAGAGTTTTTGGATTGCTTGAAACGTGAACGAGATTTTTCTGTTAAAGCCATGTCAAGTGGTGGAAAAATGTCATTCATGTGGACCCCTGCCTCAAGAGAGAGTTGATCGTATAAACATACCTGTATTGTATGAAATCAATCATACCTGCTGGTCTAACATCCCTGGTAGCTCCACCAATAAGAAAGATTGCTGTCTGTCCAAAACTCAAGGAGATAAGTGGCCACGACAAATCTGACTCATAATGATCAGTATGGCCCCCCATGGAGCCTCCCAGGGGATAGTAATTGACAATACCAGCCTCAGAGGAGTAGTCAGGGTAGCCAATGGCATCAGCAATATGCTGTGTCATGCCTGCCAGGTCCAATGGAAAGTCATAATACTTTTCAGATTTATAATCAACAACATTGTAGTCAAAGTGGTAGCCAAGGTGAACCCAGCTTAGCCGGTCCATCAAGTCGCGATGTTCATCACTGCTGTTGATAAAGTGTTTCATTGTCATAAATATTAAATAGTCATTTTATTACAATACAATAAAATTTAATGTTAATTTTATAATATGTACTCTGAATGCATTATGCATGATGCTATGTTAACAGACTGCATTTCATGCAGGATACGTCAATGACCTTTGGTGTGGGTTTCAAAAGTGTATGGCATACTCATAGCACACTGGTATGTGAATTGTGTACCATATGCATAATGTATGGTTTGCATTTGTCCCTGACAAGAGTTGAACTCCAGACCTCATGTACACAGGTCAGATGCTTTAACCACTGAGCTACATGGAGGCTTGTGGTGAGCTCAATCATTTGCGAGGTTCATACGCAACAAACATCCTGCAAACTGCTAGGACTATGAATGGTGATAAAGTAGAAATATTGTAACTATTAAAGTCAGCCATGCCATGAAATTAAACTGTATTCAGGAGATAGTTTCTAAAGGAATTGTGGTGCTGTATTGGTGGGGGAGCGAAACATGAAAATTTGGTTTTAAGGTAAATTGGCCACCATTAAAATATTTAAATTGCCCTTCCATCAATTTGCTTGAACTTGGCCACCCCCATCCCCCTTGCTTTTCCTTCACGACCAAAAAAATAAACAGCAGACTGTATTACTGGCACAAATTAATACATTGTGTATAGAGTACTCATGAGCGTTGGGGAAAATATTACTGGTACTTGTACTGAAAAATAATTGTAATTGTGGTAATCATGAATGCATAACACTTTATTGATTAATCACACTATGGTTTAAGGACGTTTATCCACTTTTATAATTCAACACATTGATACACTGCCCAAATATGGTCAAAAAGTTATCAATATACGCTATGTCTACATGATGTATATCCAAGGATGGCGGTGAATTTCGCATTTTGACAAGAGAATGCAAAAATGAAGGACCGGCCTCGATATTTTTTTCTTCAAACTGTGCTTTGTTATCAATGTGTTGAATTATAAAACTGTTATAGCGCTCAAGCTTGCGTGATATCGCCTAATTTTAGCCGACTCGGCCTACGGCCTCGTCGGCTAAGAATTAGGCGATATCACGTGCGCTTTCACTCTATAATAGTTAAACAGGTGGTTCGGATAACATCGCATTTCGCTAAATAATAAAAAGGGCCCCCCCTCTCCCTAACATGCTTGAAATAAATAAGCCCCCTGGAAGGGTGTCACGAAAGCTAAGGGACTGACCATTTAATTTTTGTGGGGGGTGGGGGGGGTGGTTGGGCAATTACCCAAAAAAATTCCAGCAGAAGAAATTTAAGAGGAAAAAATAGTGCACAAAAAAGCATGTGAAAAAAAATTCAAGCTTTTTGGTAAAAAAATTCTTGCAAATAGTGATGCTGAAAAAAAATAATTCATACTCAGAAGAAATCGCCCAACCCCCCCCCCCCCCCCCCCCCCCCCACCCAAAAAATAAATTAAATGGTCTGTCCCTAAGACCTGAGACCTAAGTGCGACTAAAGCCCCCACCCCGGACGATGAAAACCGTCCAAATCACAGTGATACGTATAATATTAAGGCGGATTAAAGCCATTTTACATGACTTACTCTAGCCTCTTCCAGGCGTTCAGTTAGTGGGGCGCGAAAGAAAAATCGGGGGCGGAGAGAAAAAAAACGAGGGGAGGCTGGGGAGAGGGGGCCCCCTCTCCCCAGCCTCCCCTCGTTTTTTCTGAACGCCTGGAAGAGGCTAGACTTACTCCGTCTTCTTCGCTTGATTCGCCATTGTTTTGCTTCTTGCATTTGCGTGTCGAGGGTCTTAGTTTTACCGTATTTAAATTAAAAAAAGAAATTACACGCTGCTCACTGAGTAATCTGATGTCCTACCTACTAAGTTCCCAAACTGACTTGCTCGGGTCTAAAGTCATGTGTGCATCCAGATTACACACGTTTGGTTTCCGCGGAAAATCTTCCATGCAACGCCGAGTCCAGTAGTGCTGGGCTCCTGGTAGAAACGGGTTGACTATGAACATGAACCCTGGACAGGATTTGAGTTTGTAAGCGCACCATTCTCTTGAACAACGAAGTCCAAACTTGGAATGATTTTCTTTTACGTCGAATTTCTCTACGTGTCCGCGATATGTCGTTGGATCTTGGAAGTCAATAACTTCACTGAAGTCCGGAGGAGGTTTCTTTCGTTTATAACGTTTGTATTCTTCACGAACGAAGTCTACTCGGCCGATGGAAACCTTTTGATTGCCATAGAGGTCATCATTCTTGCCTTCAGCGGTTCCGTCCGCCATGTTTAACTGCAGGCTCTGATGGTCAGCAGAATTCTTCGGCGGTGGTCAATACTTAATGTATGTGGACACACAATGTAGTATGGTGTGGGGAGGGAAAGGAATTTAATTTGCTGCTCCGAATGGAATTTGTACACTCGAAATGGCTAGGCCATCTTGTAAATCATATTAAATAAACAGCACCGCAGAACAAAATTGTCTAATAGCTTTCATTTGGACCATCTTTTACAATAAACAGAAGACTCTAGTTGTAACCATATTTCATTGAAGTCACTGTTCACAGACTCCAAATCCCCCCATAAGGCAAACGCTGAATTCTTCGTATTTTGTTGATCACTATGTCAGCTTAAGCGTCATAAACTGTGGCTTTTGGTGTACAAAAACGTCATTTATCCGTTGATTGTCAAAGAAATAATTAAATGAGACTGATTACAACATGCAATCTACGTGACGGAAGCCGTGTCGACTAAAGCTGCAGGGACGGAAACCGGATTTTGTGTCGAAAGTCCGGAAAGGCGTTCATCTTAGATATAACTGACAATTATTCCGGTATACAGTTTGCTACACTTTTGCATGAGAGTTGCTTTAGAGGGAGTTCGAAACAAGCCGAAGGAGTGAATTTTGAATTATGAATTATGAAGAAGCCAGCGGCAAAGAATTGATCAGTCAAAAGATGCTTTTAGCGAGAGTTTCGTTATGTAAGGAGATTGAAAAGGACTTTAAAATTGGCACTGGGTCCATGTATAATAAGTTGAGTAACAACCAAATTCAGGTGTGCAAGAATATTAAAGTATACATTTAGTCATGTTTGGTGTATGATATGAACATATACACTGAAGCTTAATCGCGTAGAATCATTGAATGTCTGAAGAAAGCGACAGATCTAGAAAAATGAATTAATGTCTTATAATCTCCATCACTGTGTTCAACGATGATATATATATATATATATATATATATATATATATATATATATATTGCAAAAAAGCATTCTGAATGTGAACAAAACCATGCTAATATAAGTTTTTTTCTGTGCACTGAATACGCAAAATATCTCTTATTAAGTACAGACAGTGTTCATGGTTTGGGGCACACCGGCAAACTGCGTGGGCTGAATAAACAAGGAAAGCTCATTCTTCAGGAAATACCAATATATTATTCTCTCACTATAAACTGATCAGTCATTTTCAGATTTTGGCTCCTGAAAATGTCGGTTTTTCACCCTAAATAAAACTCATAGTGTCTGACGAGACTGATTCCGATGGACAATAAAGTATGTCTAAATAAGCTCATGCAGCTTAACTAAAATCAGACATAACTTTAAAATAAAATAAATCCGCGGCTTTTATTTGTTAAACAAGGGTGACACTAAACAGTTTTGCGACTAACAAACCTGTGGCCCTCGAATTCCACATCGAAATTAAATGGAAATTAAATTGGAAATGTTGGCTTTTGAGGAAGGAGGTAAAACCGCAGGACCTGGAGAAAAAAACCTCGACACAAGGGCAAGAACCAACAAAAACTCAACTAGGGTCGCATCGTTGGGTGGCGAGCGCTCTCACCGCTACATCATCCCTACTCCTCAGCCTGGAAGACGATAAAATGTTAATTTTTTTTTCTCTTCCAACCCGAACGGTAATAACTATAGCATATTATCAATGCTGTTGTCGAATAAGTTTAATATTCTGTTCATGGCGTTGTCTGTTTTCAAGTGTAGATATAAATAACGTCTTTTTGCCACAGGAAGCTAAGAAAAAGTTAATTTGACGTCACCAGCGTTTGGGTAGGCATGCATACAAGATTAAGCTTTTCTATTCTTAAGACATTTTATTCACTTGAAGTTTGACTCTAAACTTGACAAAGCGAAAAACGCTGAATCATAACTTAACTAGTTTCACTGATCGCTCAATGAAGATTCATTTTCAAGGTTGATTGCAGTAACACATTTAAGTCAGGCTAAACTCACAAACTGTGACTTTTGAGAAGACAAAACGCGATTTGTCACTGAGTGTCAAAGAAACAATGAGACTGATACGATTACAGCGCGCTGACGCAATCCACTTGAACACGAAAGGAAACAATTAGTCTGGGCGTACATCTTGGAGGTAAGAATATTCCGGTAATCTGCACGTATCCGAGTGATTTGCAATGAGCTGCGAGATGCGCAGCGAAGGAGTGAAAGGCCGAAACAAGAAGGGAGCAAATTATGACGAGGCCATGAATGAAGCTTTCAACGAGATTTTTCAGAATCTTAAGGAGATCGAAAAGGACACCAAAAGGATTAGACAGAAAGCAGATTTTGAGAGGAGAAAAGGGAGAGTTCCTGCTGCAGCGCTTAGAGATGCAACAGCAGCTTTGAAGAAACCGAACGGAAGAAGAAAACAATCTACGCCACTACCGCCTGAACCGTCAAGTTTGCACGGGAAAGAAAGAACAACAAGTGAAATGTCCACACCACCACCGACAAAATCAAGTTTGCCAGAAGAACTAACGAGAACTGAATTGTCAGCTCCTCCATTGCCGCCAAAATCAAGTATGTCGACTATGCAATGGGTCTTGTCGTGTTTCGAAGAAGAAGAGAACATGTAAGACAGTTGATGGGTTTACCGGCTACACTTATCCATGAATGGTGTAATAAAATTAGAAGAACTTTGAAAACGCCTGAGCCTGGGAATAAGACGATAGACAACATCTGAGCTGTCATTTTAGTGTGACCATTCTATTTTTCCAAACAATTTTATGACTTTTATCATGAAGAGGTTCATTCACCGTTACGTAATGCTATAAATTCGGGATTGTTGAACCCGAGTTATTACACTTATCAGTTACGAAAACACAGGCAGAGCAAAAAAGCAATCTATAGTTATGTCCACGCTGTCCACATTTCTCATACGTTTGTTTTAAATTGCTAAAACTGCGAGAGTTTGCGACGGAGTAAGGCCTTTGAAATTATCCATTTTTTCAGTTGTAATATAAATCTGTAATATGTTGTTTTTATGTTAAACCGGAGATTTTAATAAAGCCGTTTTTGGAGTTCCAAAAGAGCTCGGGCAAAGAAAATATGCTACCCGTTTGTTGTTTAGTTAAAGTCTGATTAAAACAAAATGTTACTGAAATGATATGTTATTAATATAAACGGATTAACTTAATTGAAAGTTCAATTCTTTGCAATATAAGAAAACAAGCAAATTCAAGTGTGCTTAAATATCAGCCGGTACATGTAGCATAAAAATTGATCCTAAATTCTCAAGAAAATGACTGAATGGTGAATAAATACGTTATTCTTCAGAAAATATCGAATAATTGTTCTCTCACCGATCATTTTAGTTCCAGAATGGCTGCTCATATATATGTTAGCTTTCTTTGCTATAATGATTGTTTTTAACATGATCCAAAATTAAATAAGAATAGTAATCTATTTCATAACACTCTATTCATGCTCAGTTGAAATAAGATATGGGAAATAATATTGCTCAGCGGTCTAAGCCAAGCTGGAACAGCTTGGCTTAGGGTAGCAGTGTTTTTGACCCACGCGAATTTTGTCAGGGTGGGCGGGTGGGCCGATCCCTCCATCACTGCTCCGCTGGCTGAGACTAAGCACGAAAGGAGTGCTATTCTGCTTTGACTCAGTATTTATACCCTTAGGACACCCTTCTGCACATGCCTGCGTGCATTGAATCGCAAAGGATGTGTTAATTTAATGTATTTCAGTTTCGCATATCATTAGGAGTGTTATGAATAGTAATCTATTTCATAACACTCTATTCATGCTCAGTTGAAATAAGATATGGGAAATAATATTGCTCAGCGCCACTCACGCCATACTGTTCAACTTTATTTCATGACAAGCTCTTTCCTTTATTTCTTACTTACAACAAACATCAATTTATCTATGAATACCCCAAACCTTACAATTCCCAAACCTACCCAAAACAGTATATTGGTAGATCACAAAAACGTCTATTACATAGCTAATCTTGCTTATCAGTCTGAAAAGGTCTCTTCTGTGAACTAATAGATGGAAAAGCGCAAAGGAAGCGCTTCAGTTCATTCATGTCCGTCCATGTATTATTAACATTCATCACCTCACTGGACGCTAGTTTAGCAGAAGCCCCAAAAGGGTTCAGTACTTTTGCTAACTGTAGGTAATGTAAAGCAGTGTGCCTGCGGTTCCACCCAACATGATCCATTATCTCTGTTAATTCTGCCCCTGACAGAGCTAAGGTTATTGCGCACCCTGATCGAAACCCATGCAACGTTTCGCCGTCATTCTCCCCCATTTCATTTAAATAAAATTTAAGTCGGGCCTCTGCAGTAGCTGAAGTAAGGGAGGCATCCGATATCCCACCATCAGGTGTTGTTGGGCGGAATAAATAGCCGCGGGTAAGGTCAACCTGCATTTCCCGAGCAATATCAACATAACGTTCAATGCCTCTAATGGGACAAATAACGGATTGTGGATTTCTTCTTATTCCAAAAACATTGGAGTCACCATCCCTTAGGGTTTTCCCCCACACATGATTAAACAAAAACCCATCATCATTGGGAAAACGCAAAATTTCAGCTACCTTAACTTGGCCCAAGTCCCCGGGGCGATCACCACTGAAGAAAACTGTTTTGAAGTAGGCCTGGTCCCGAGCGATAATGAAACATTGCAGCGGCTTATTAATGGATTGTACCAGGCGCTTTTCCAAGAAAAGAGAAAGCTGGGTAAGTTTGTCAATAAAGAAAGGCGTCGCCTGCTTAGGGGTTACCCTTGCCCTTAATTGCTCCGCAGTCACCACACGAAGATAATCCTTAACGGATTTATCTGCTGCAGGATTGCCTAATCCCAGCCTTTTATCCCATTCACCCTCCCTCCCAATGGCGTGAAAAATAGATCTTAGTTTTCCAATATAAGAATCTACAGTTTTATAAGATAATCGGAAAGGACAACCACAAGTTTGTTTACCCCGTTGCCCAACAAATTTGCAACCATTGTGATGGATCTGCGTTCGACCATCCTTATCCTTGAAAATGAGAAAACGGCATATATCCCGGGGAGAAACAGTAGCTAAGGACACTTGTCCTGGCAGGGCTGATAAAAAGGTTTCTAATTCCTTTTGTAGGGAATCCTTTTGTTTCGAATAACTAGTGGCCTGATCAAAATTCAATAATTGCTGTAACCGTTTATCTAAAGAATCAAGATCAACTTTTAATGTATCACTCTTCTTCCCTGAGGAAAAAATCTTTCTCTTGTAACCACAATACTGGCAAAATCTGAAGTCACTGTCATTAGCCCGACTACAAACAGGACAGCGAACAGATGGTACAAATAGTTTGGCCACCAAAGGGAGTTCCTAAACAACAGAGAATATAAGAACAAAAATCAATCTAAGTTCAGTAGAAAACGTCTAAAAAACAACCGAGAACACCCAAAGATCTCCCGGGATTCCGCCTGGGCGTGGGATCCAACCTTGATTCGAAGGTACAAGAAGTACACGGTCATCCCCTGTAGAAGCCATTTTCACTGCTTTGTTTGCATGACCATGTAATAAAGGCCACCAATATTTTTTAGGGTAACTGTCCAAAACAGCGATTGTGCATGCTTGTTTCATCCTTCGTAAATAGCGTAGGACTGGACCAACCAAGACTGGAGGTGGAAAAACATATGGGCATTGCATGAGAGGCCCGAATGCTGTCAGATCCTGGGCAAAGAAGTTAACACCCGCAGACCCTGGGGAAGAGACCGGAGTAAAGTGAGGAAGACTGTTCCCAGACCAGTCCTTTTGTACGTTGGAATCCAACGACATCAGATCAAACGTGTGCCCCGTAGAGCCCCCAAATTCTCGCTGAACTTTTTGCCACATACTATCTGCCAGGCAGTAATCCGAAGAAGATCTGTGTCGAGAGGGACCATCTGCCGGATTATCTGCAGATCGGACATACAAAAGATGCAACAAGACATTCAGAGCAGCAGTCGTTGAAAATAACACCTTCATGGCATTGTTTAGTTGTGCACTCCTTCCACCCTGATTGTTCCATGCGTGAATAACCGCCTGATTGTCAACATGCACATCGACACGCGCATTACGGACTTCATCCGAGCACGATAATAGCATCTTATTAATCGCCATGGCTTCCTTTGTTGCAATGTCCCATGTGCACTCTTCCTGAGACCAATAATCAAAAATCTGACGGTGATTTGGAGAAACAATCGTAGCCCCCCATCCCGAGGAGGATGCATCCGTTGCCACAGAAACTTGAATATGACGTTCATCGCGCCATGGTATTGGGTCATCCCAATTTTCAAGGAACAGCCAATGCGCGATCTCTTCTCGCAGAGCACCTCGTAACAAAATCGGCCTCTGGGAACGTAAGCCCTTTGAGATCGCAGCATTCATTTCTCTTGTAAAGAGCTTCGCTGCCGGCACTGCTCTAGCGAAGGAGACACATTTCCCCACAAGGCGTTGCAACGTTTTAACTGAGACATAAGATGACTCAAGTGTCTTATGAATAAGGGTAATAAATTTATCCTTCTTCTCTGGAATCAGATGAAACATTTGTGTCGAAGAATCAGCCATAAATCCAAGATACGGGACAATCTTTGCTGGGATGAGAATAGATTTCGAAAGACCAAGAAAATAACCCAGTCCAATTAAATAGTAGGCGATCAGGAAAATGGCAGACTTAGCAGCTGCATAATTGTGTTCACCTTCCGAACTGAAGGTAGCGTATTCCCCTTTCTCAAACGATACTTGAAGTTGACCATTGTGACGATCGTCAATGTAAAGTAGGCATGGAATGCCAATTGAACGAAAAAAACCAGTTGCTAAGAGACCTGTCGTGTGGTAAACAAAAGGAGAAACCTTCCAACCAAAAGGCAAGGTATTGTACGTAAAAAACCAGCCACCCCATTGTATACCAAAGAAAGGACGGCTACTCTCTGTAAGCAAAATGTGATCATACCCAGACTTATCATCCAACACAGTTTGAAATGAATCTTCCGTTACATAACGAGGCAAGTCATTAAGGGTATCTAGAGTGAAAGGATTGTCCTTCATCCAGAGATTCAAATAGCGTGCGTCATGACAGAGGCGGGGCTTTGACGGCTCAACAGTCAGGGGTAGTACAATGTGCGGCGGAGCCACCTCTCCAACTCTCCCTACCAAAGATATCGCCCCAGTCCCCAGACGACTAATCAAAGTTTCCTGCACAAAGCGGACAAAAGGTTTGCATGACATGTTGTTTCTAAACAGCTTGTGGGGTGGGCGGTCGGAGTCGTACTGTTCGCTTTTAAACGAGCCCTTGAAATGTCGAAAGTACGGAAAAATAGAAACTTGATTTTTGATCCAATCCAAGACATCGGTTTGAGTCGCCACTTCAGGGCATCGCTCCGCAACTTCCTCCCAAAACGAATAGTGAGCGTGAAGCTCTCCAGCTCTAAAATTACTAGGGTCTCGGAAGGACAACTTATTTACATCCCCAATAACCTCGCCTTGTTCCACACGCGTGACTTTTTGCCCTAGTTCACGCGCTGCCATCTCGCCGCTGACCACTGTGGGGTTCCCCATGGAATCTACCCATTGAATTGCATTCACTCCAGATAGTCCATGAGTGATATTGTTATCGAAGTTTTCGTCATACTCCCAAACCCACGAAATGATTTCCTAGGGAAAACATCAAGAACAGAAGGCATTATTCCCACGGGTGAAACCCCAAAGTAGTCAGCAGAGAGATGACAGCTCCGACCCAGTAATCCTGGGAGGGTAACTAGAGACCCTGTTTTCAAAGCTATCAGAACTCTGAGACTATCGAATTCCTTACTAAGTAGGAGAAAAATCACTCAAATAAGACACAACTGAATTGAAGGTACGTTTATTACCCAAACAGAAATCTAAATCAGGTTAACATATCTTGTCTAGGAAAGTTCACAGTTTATTTTGTGGCAGACTCCGAAAACGTGCCATTCTTCTGCAGCCCCATGCTCCCAGAAGCATCTCTTTTTCTTGCCTCACAAAATTGCTTAATGTGGCCAACTTTGCCACAATAAAAACACGTGATAGACTTTCCCGGATTCCTCGGGAAATTCCTAGCGTTCCTTTCCCGGCCCTCTCTGAAATAAGGGGACATAGCTGCGGTTCCGGCCCGGTTTCTCGACTGATAGTGCTTCTCTACCTTCGCCACACAATCAAACACTTTCTCGTGATCCTTATCTCCCAGAAGGCGCAAGACGAGACTTCTAAACTGGTCTCGAGGAACATCAAGCTTCCCTCGGACTGTTTGATAAACCAAACGATAAAAATTCTGACGATCATGCTTAGTATCTTGGGCAGTAAGCTGAAGCGATTCCAACATTTCCAGGGCCTCATATTTATTGAAATCTGATAAGGGACGAGATGCATAGGCCATAATCTTCATTAAGGAGTTCTCTACCGATGATTTAGTCATTGTCTCAACCGTCTGGTTCAACCTCAGGACTTCAGCTTTTAACCTCTAAAAGGAGAAAAAATTCCGAATCAACAACACGCCATGACAAGTAGAACTAATAACTATCACAAATTCACCTCATCTGTCGACCATAAAGAAACACCCAGCGAATTAAGATATGCTCCCTAACGGGACATACCTAGTGAATCTTTGCCCTTGTAAGAATACATGACTTATCCATATCCTTCAATAAACATACCCAGCGTATTCTCGTTTCATGTCTAAGCACGGCGTATAAATGAAAACTCACCCCAGGACTACACCCGGCGTATGAAAACCTGGTGAGAAAACTCACCCCCAGGACTACACCCGGCGTCTAAATCCTGATGAGACCGAAACTCCCCCCGGGACTACACCCGGCGTATAAGACCTGGTGAAACAACTCCCCCCCCGGGACTACACCCGGCGTATAAAACCTGGTGAAACAACTCACCCCCGGGACTACACCCGGCGTCTAAATTCTGGTGACAAAACTCACCCCCGGGGTTACACCCCGCGTATAAAATCAGGACGAGACCGAAACTCGCCCCCGAGACTACATCCGGCGTATAAATCAGGATGTAACCGAAACTCACCCCCGGGACTACACCCGGCGTATAAATCAGGATGAGACCGAGGCTCACCCCCGGGACTACACCCGGCGTATAAATCAGGATGAGACCGAAATCTCACCCCCGGGACGACACCCGGCGTATAAATCAGGATGAGACCGAAATCTCACCCCCGGGACTACACCCGGCGTATAAATCCGGATGAGACCGAAATCTCACCCCCGGGACTACACCCGGCGTATAAATCAGGATGAGACCGAAATCTCACCCCCGGGACTACACCCGGCGTATAAATCAGGATGAGACCGAGACTCACCCCCGGGACTACACCCGGCGTATAAATCAGGATGAGACCGAAATCTCACCCCCGGGACTACACCCGGCGTCTAAATCCTGATGAGACCGAAACTCACCCCCGGGACTACACCCGGCGTATAAATCAGGATGAGACCGAAATCGCACCCCCGGGACTACACCCGGCGTATAAATCAGGATGAGACCGAAATCTCACCCCCGGGACTACACCCGGCGTATAAATCAGGATGAGACCGAGGCTCACCCCCGGGACTACACCCTGCGTATAAATCAGGATGAAACCGAAATCTCACCCCCGAGACTACACATGGCGTAATTAAAATGTTATACTAAGAATAACTTGGCAAAAGGACGTACCCATACAAACCAACACTATCCCACCCCCGCGACGACACGCGATTAAAAAAAAAAAAATACGAAATTTGAATAACAAAAACCCATAACTATAAAGGATAGCCGACACAATAGGAAGGAAAGCGGACCACACCCAAACGAACCTAAAGAACAAAATTCCCACCCACAATAACAAGAAAGGGTTCTAAAACAAGAAACTAACCTTTGGGGAACACAAATAGATGCCTGACATGCAAACATGCCGTTGATACAAAGAAAACAAAACTTATGCAAAGACAAATGCAACACGCCCACGATAAAGAATAAACCTAGGTTTACGTAAGATAAATAAACCAAGCGTATAATATGTTCCCAAACGGTGAAAACGCGAAATGTAACAAGACAAAACAGGGACATAAAATTTACCTCAAGTTCGGTTTGTTCGCCGGCAACATCATTTTGAGCAGCATTTTGACCCACTGCCTGTGCAGCCTGTAGCACTGGTGCGGCTTCTGCGGCTGGTAGAACCTGAGCAGCTTGTGGAACTTGCACAGCTTGTGGAACTTGAGCAGCTTGTGCGACCTGCGCGGGTTGTGGAACTTGAGCAGCCTGTGCAACTTGTGGGCCTTGTGCTGGAGGGTTAACTGGTGGTCGAGGAAATTGTACTCCCGGCGCTGGAACTTCAGCCATTATTCCAGAAAAAATTCGCGTGGGTCGAAAAAACCAGAGAGATCTCGTTCGCTGCTCCGCTGGCTGAGACTAAGCACGAAAGGAGTGCTATTCTGCTTTGACTCAGTATTTATACCCTTAGGACACCCTTCTGCACATGCCTGCGTGCATTGAATCGCAAAGGATGTGTTAATTTAATGTATTTCAGTTTCGCATATCATTAGGAGTGTTATGAATAGTGATTTTAGTAGTCCCTCCTTTTCCCTCAGGGATAGTAGAGCGAGCGAAACGCGAGCGCGCGTGAAAATCACTCCACGCGAGAAAGGTGAGACGCGCGGCGGGGAGATGATTTAGTTTCAGATTTTTACACAAAATCTGATGTCTAAGGGACCGATCGTTTACTTACGTCGCAGGGGGGGGGGTTGGTGTTTTTTCAAGTAAATCTACCGATACCAAAATGTACCCTCCCCAAAAAAACAGTCTAGAAAAACATATTAGCATAAAAATTGATCTGCACTTGAAAACAGACAGCGCCATAATTAAGTTATTTAACAACAGTTTTAATACAAAAAAACTGAAAATTTCGTTCTTTAGCATCAGTTCGTTGTTTTTCAATAAAGCCATGTCTTACTTTTGATGTATGAGCTTCAGTACTTAGGGACCGATCGTTTATTACGTCGCAGGGGGGGGGGGGGGGGTGGGGTTGGTGTTTTTCTTGGGGCGGGGGGGGGGTACAATTCTCAAAACCGCTTGAAAGTGGTGGGTACATTTTTTTAAGATCACTTGAAATGGGGGGTACATTTATTGTTATTATTATTATTGAGGATCTAAGATATTTTCCCTTAACAGACTTTTCGCGAACTTCTAACCTCTTCTCAAGACATTTTACGGGGGGCGACAACTCTAAGAAGAGTCTGAACGTCCCATTGTTTCTAGTAACGGCCACCCCACAGAACGCATTTCTCAATTCATTGACTACCATCTCAAACCTCTGGTTCACACCACAGCATCTTTCATCAAAGACACTACACACTTCCTCAACAAACTTGACCAACTTGGACGGTTACCTAGCAACGCCATTCTTGTTCATTCTTGTTCATTCTTGTTCATTCTTGTTATTTGTTCTTGTTCATTCTTGTTGTTCGTCATTCTTGACGTCTCATCACTCTATACTAATATTCCACATAACGAAGGTATTGACGCTTGTCGTCACTACCTCAATACCCGTAATCGCTCTACCTCCACCATACGCACGGAGACTCTTTGCGATCTTATCAGAATCATTCTCACTATGAACACTTTTCAATTTAACAATAAATACTACCTCCAAACACACGGCACAGCTATGGGAACACGCATGGCACCATCATACGCTAATCTATTCCTCGCCAAGTTTGAGGCTGACGCACTCAAACGTGCACCTCATCAGCCACATACTTGGTGGCGTTTCATCGACGATATCTTCATGATATGGACACAAACAGAAGACGATCTACTTGACTTCATCTACTACCTCAACAGCCTTCATCCCACTATCCAATTTACATCGTCCCACTCATCCATATCCATCCCCTTTCTTGACGTCAAAGTATCTCTCAACGATGGCAAAATCGAAACAGATCTCTATACTAAGCCTACGGACAAACATCAGTACCTCTTACACTCTTCATGTCACCCCTTACACACTAAACGAGCCATTCCATTTAGCCTCGCCCTCAGATTGCGACGTGTATGCTCTTCCGACAAGACCTTTACATTACGTACCAATGAACTTATACGTTACCTTAACAACCGTGGATACAATCTCTCTTTTCTCAACCATGAGATACAACGTGTTCACGCCATCACACGCACCGAGACACTTAAACCCAGCGAAACTACAACTGACTCACCCAGTCGTGTTCCTCTTGTTATCACATACAATCCTGCCCTTCGTTCTCTATCATCTATCATCCACACAAATTTCAACATTCTCTCTTCTTCCCAACGTTGTGCCAATGTTTTTAAATCTACACCTCTTGTTGCCTTTCGACGCACTGACAACCTTAGCGACATATTAGTCAGATCCAAGTTACGCACTGCTACACAAACCAACCTTCCTAAGGGATCCTTCAGTTGCGGTAATAATTGTGTTACTTGCAACTACATCACAGACGGTCGCACCGACTACACATTTTCCTCCTGGTGAGACCAGACCCATCCCTGACTACATTGACTGCAATTCCAAAAATCTCATTTACATGGTAAACTGCCGACGTTGTAACAAACAGTACATAGGTGAGACGAAACGACGACTTAAAGACCGCTTTAACGAACACAGACGACCGGTTGACTGACCCACTGCTTCCTCTAGACCTACTGCAGTTTCAGACCATTTTCTTTCCGACGACCATTTACCTACCGACATAGAACTTATTCCATTAGAACTCATACATTCATCTCGTGACGCTATACGCAAAGCTCGAGAAGCGTATCTTATCGAAAGGGGTCAAACCCTTGAACCCAAAGGTATTAACAAGCGTGAAGAAATGTAAACTTCGTATTTATATATTTTACATATCGTCTTTCATTAGTTTTATCTTGTTATCTTTTATTCTTTTGTTTCTCTTAAATTTGAATTGTAACGTTTCATCTTATATTTTTGAAATCTAACGTCTTTTCCATTGTAATCTTATATCCTTTTGTTTCTTGGAGATTTTTTAATATATTGTAACGTTTTTCTTGTAGTCATTTTATTCCCTGAAGAAGTCAGACCGTGCCTGACGAAATATTGGGAAGAATATTATAATCCCAGTTGTAAAGTCAGCCTTGCTTTATTAGTTCTTTCGTATTTAACTCTAAGAAGGCCTGTTTCGGGAGAAAAACAAAATTCTTCCGGGAATCTGAAGATTTTGCCGGGAATCGGGAGACTCAAAAAAATTTCGGGGAAACATGAGATAATGTTGTTAAAATTTCGGGAAGTTTGAAATTTTTGCGAGAATGTCTCCGAAAAAATCGGGAAGATATTCCAAATTTTCGGGACAACTTTCAGTTACACACAGTATTGCCCAAACAGAGTTTGTTAGAGTTGTCACCCCCGTACATTTTATTCCGCCACTTGAAGTTTGACTCTAAACTTGACAAAGCGAGAAACGCTGAATCATTACATGATTAGCATTTAAGTCAGGCTATAAACTCACAAACTGTGCCTTTTTATAATAGAAAACGCGATTTGTCATTGAGTGTCAAAGAAACAGTAAGGTATGATTACAGATCATTACAGCACGCTGAAGAATTCCACTTGAATGTCTTCTGAAAGTCTGGAACAGACTTACATTAAAGGGACACTGTCACCTATTTTTAGTATCACTTTGAAAAGCCAAAACACATATTTGTTTCAATGGAAACCTTAAAATAATGGTCCAGTTTTGTTAACAAATACTCTACCAGTGCACAGAAACTAGTATGTGTTATCTTTGGCTGCGGATGGCCAGGATGGAAATGGATTGCAACTTGAAAAAATTGGCCAATTTTTTCAAGTTCCTCCCAAGCGTCGTGGAAAAATCGCAGAAAAACTCGTTATGGCTTGTTCTTCCATGAAGAAATCACTTGATATTATCTTCTTGGTGTTCTAAAAGCAATTTTATGATTGAGCAAAGGTACTTTGTCATATATTTAGTGTGTTTTGACCAAAACACAGCAAAATCTGCGTGACAATGCCCCTTTAAGAATATTCCGGTATACTTTTGCACCACTTTTTATCAATGCTTACAAATAAATCAGTGATCACGCACGTTATGTGATCACAGTGACACGATTAAAGGAATAGTATCACGAGGTTCCACGCGCGGCACTGTTCACTATTCTTGACCGGAATTTTGGACATATCACTGCTAAAAGTGATTTTTTCTTTATTTTGGCTATCAAAACGGATTTTGTGATTCAACAAATACCTCCACTTCTCGACGGCCTTTTTGAATTTGCGGAATCAAACTTGAAAAGTGGGCCGACGTTTTCAAGTTTCGACCTCGTGATACTATCCCTTTAAAAGGCGGCATTATCAAGCCCTTCCTAGGAGTCATAGATAATGGAATAAACAAGATGAATATAATGTGACTTTCTACTGATTCTCCATTTTCGTCAGTTGAAAGATTTTAACCGTTATAAGGCGAATACAAGTCATTTGAACCCCAAGAAAACGTTCATCAAATGGATACAAATGCGTATAAGAAAATAATTGCCAAATTTCATAAAGATTAGAGAAATACTTCTACTTTAAATTAGTTTTCAAGGTTGATTGCAGTAACACATTCAAGTCAGACTAAACTCACAAACTGTGACTTTTGAGAATAAAAAACGCGATTTGTTATCGGGTGTCAAAGAAACAATAAGATATGATTACAGCACGCTGAAGCAATCCACTTGAGCACGCAAGGAAACAATTTCTGAGTGTCGAGTCTTAAGTCTGGAACGGGCGTACATTAAGAATATTCCGCGGTATACTTTTGCAGCAGTTTTAGTTAATGCTTTCGAGGAAATCAGTCCAAGGACTAAAAGTTTGAAACACAGTTTATTTACTTACCGTACAAGGTTTGATTCTTACAACTAAGAGGAAAGGCTGAGTCATTCACTGATCACTTAATGAAACGTAATTTTCAAGGTTGATTGCAGTAATACATTAAGCTCAGCAACAGAAAACGCAATTTGGTGATTAGGTGTCAAAGAAACAATAAGATTGATTATAGCACACAATTCGCGAACACGTAAAGAAACAACTTTGGCTGACAGTTTATAAATAGACGAACATCTCAGTTGAGTTATTCTAGTAGGAGTGACTCCTTACTCTACTTTTAGGTGCTATTGAGGGAGCTCATCCGGTTGATCAGTCTAGTATTCTGCGCGTATCCGAGTGATTTGCAATGAACTACGAGATGCGCAGCGAAGGAGTGAAAGGCCGAAACAAGAAAGGAGCAAATTATGACGAGGCCATGAATGAAGCTTTCAACGAGGTTTTTCAGAATCTTAAGGAGATTGAAAAGGACACCAAAAGGTTTAGACAGAAAGCGGATTTTGAGAGGAGAAGAGGGAGCGCTCCTGCTGCAGCGATTAGGGAAGCAACGGCAGCTTTCAAGAAACCGTAAGGAGCAAGAAAACTGTCACCCTGGATCCAGAGGTCCGTTCTCTGAATATCATGAGTGAAATTAACCGTACAAACGGTTAGAAGAAGCTCGCGAGACGGACCTCTGGTCACTCGAATATACAACCTCATTTCCACGCGAGGATCTAGTTCAGAATCTGAACTAGATCGCTGATTGGTTACTCCTACTCGTTTCCAGACTCTGCCGGGAGTTAATGATATAACAGCAACTTTGATTGGCTAGACAAAAACATTTCGCCACGGGCGCGTGAAAAACCGGTTTCCCAAAGTGTAGCCACGCAAGCAACAATGGCAGACGTAGACAGAGATTGCGACTTTTTGCGATCTTTTAGGTTGTTTTAAAAGGTGACAGGCCTAGCACAAATTCTGCTCGTCACTAAAAGCATTTTAGCCCAGCTTTAGAACAGGTCTACCCCAAGTACGTGCCTGAGAGATTTTGCTTTTAGATCAAAATAAAGATATAACAGTGTGCAAGATCAGTAGTAGCCGCTTAAATTAGTCGCCGCAGTTAATGATCTGTGAGCGCAAGTCTGCGGTTAGCATAACTTGCGAGATTTTGTTCTTCATCGCGGCTAAACGAGTCTATAAAGATCCAAGTCTTATGCGATAGTCATGGTCTATATTGGAATAGTGGAATCTTGCAATTGTTGTTAGCTCCTCAGAGTTTATTCTGCGTTTAATTAAGTTGACGTGTTTCCGAAACAGCCTTTACCTCCATTGTCAGACGTAAGGCGTTATTGCATCCGGTTTGAAGTATTTGAATCTCCAGCTGTTTTGTAATTCTCACGGATGCAAGTGGTTCTATTGTATACTCTTTAAGCAAGACTAAAGAAGTTGCAAACGCGACAAAATCGTCTACCGATGTACGCAAAAATTTCACCGTAGTTTCCAGAACTCCGGTGAATGAACTAGCCTTTTCGTTCACAGTAGAAGACAAACAGTCGAAAGCCGCTAAGTCACGTGCGTTTTTACAAACATGTCAGCTGTCATATTAATGGTTAAAACCGGTTTGGTGAGATATCCGATCCACAAGTCGCATGGAAATGAGGTTGTGTACTCGAGTGCCCAGAGGTTTTTATTAATTCTCGGCGCGTTGCGCCTCGTTGTCGCGGCTTCGCCGCTCAAACTCGCCGTTTCCACTAAAAAATAAAAACCTCTGGCACCCAGGGTAGAAAACTGTCAACGCCACTACCACCTGAACCGTCAAGTTTGCACGGGAAAGAAAGAACAACAAGTGAAATGTCCACACCACTACCAACAAAATCAAGTTTGCCAGAAGAACTAACGAGAGCTGAATTGCCAGCTCCGCCATTGCCGCCAAAATCAAGTATGTCGACTATGCAATGGGTTTTGTCGTGTTTCGAAGAAGAAGAGAACATGTAAGACAGTTGCTGGGTTAACTACACTTTATGAATGGTGTAATAAAATTAGGAAGAACTTTGAAAACGTTTGAGCCAGGGAATAAGCCGGTTAACAATAACTGAGCTGTCATTTTGGTGTGACCATTTTATTTTTCCACAAACAATTTTATCATGAAGAGGTTCATTCACCGTTACGTAATGCTATAAATTCGGGATTGTTGAACCCGAGTCATTACACTAATTACGAAAAGACAGGCAGAGCAAAAAAGCAATCTATCATAAATTATGTCTACGCTGTCCACATTTCTCATACAATCAACCCACGTTACCAAGACGACACGAGAGTTTGGGCAAAATAAGTTTATTGAACCAAGCGGAGAGAGCTGACCGATAGCTTGACAATAAACCAAGACGCAACTGGATCGAATTAAATGAAACTAATTTACAATATATATGATTATAAACTACACAAAGATACTGAGATTAAAGGGGGGGAGAGGTGGGCAAGAGATTACGCGTCGCCTCCGGATCTAACAAAAGATGACTGGTGAGACTGTGCGCTCGTTTATATAAGACATTCGACACCTCCGTAACTAGTTAATTAACGATCATTAATAAATGATTACTCAATCAACCCACGTTACCAAGACGACACGAGAGTTTGGGCAAAATAAGTTTATTGAACCAAGCGGAGAGAGCTGACCGATAGCTTGACAATAAACCAAGACGCCAAAGTGCCCAAACTAGAGTGAGAATTTTGGTAGTGGGTTGAAAGAGTACTAATGCATGGGAGGAAAAAAAAATAGATGTATATATACCTAGTATAATTCGATAAAAAAAAAAACTTAGACGGAAAACATAGACTGGAGCTTTAGAGCCATAGCCTTGGCTGCCTGCTGTTTTTGTGTCTGAGATAATTCTAAATAAACAAGATAAGCGTCGCTCTTCCAGTCTCCCTGCAGTTTGATTATTTCGGATGGAATATGGCAATCAAATGCGAAAGTCGCCCCACCCCTTCGAAAACTATGAGGGGAGTAAAGGGACGGATCTAAATTGAGCTTAGACACAACCCGCGAAAGAAAAGCGCAAAATTGCTTGTAAGTAATTGGAACTAAACCCGACCCAGAGGAAACTGAAAAAAGGGGAGCAGACACGGGGCCCGGGTTGAGCGCGATATGGCGTCGCAAAGCCGAAATCGGACAAAGGCGAGACCCAGGAATCACGGGAATCGGCAAAATAAGAGAGCGTTGCTGACACTGAATGGTCTTTGTGGCTGAAACATGGATATTTGCTCCCGAAGACGTGAAAACCAAATTTGCCCGCGTGATAACCTTAGGGGAGATGTGCCTCGGATTATCGAGTACTAGATTGGATTTACGCAAAAAGGTGAAGAAAGCAACTAAAAACAAAGCCCACATAGCCGCATGTAGCGGTAAAGAAAAATTGAAAAAATCAAACGCGGCATGCAAAATTGAAGGTGTCATGGCCGACTTACGAGAAACGGCCTCACCCAGAAAACGCTTGGCACCTCGCAACAAAAGCTGAAAGCGGTAATCGGAACTCCAAGTGAGTTCAGACCCGGCAAGTTGATGAGCGTGTTTAAGACTACTAATATGGTTAAGCACGGTACCGTAAGCCCGTTTCTGAGCTACTAAATATGCGACATACAAGCTAATAGATTTTACACTAATAGGAAAGGACTGAAGGGCCCTGAGATCACAAAAAGTCTGATAACTACGAATATGAGCTGCTATATTCTTCTGCGTCGATGTTGCGTGTGCACAGGAGATGAGACGTGAGACAAGAGACTGCAATGTGACGATAGAAACATCTGACCGGAAATGCTGACCTGATCCCGGAGGGAGGTCTACAAGATAAAAACAAAAACTAAATAAAAAGATTGTCACGCAACATCGAAAGAAAAACAAGCAGAGTCAACATCTTGAAAATAGAAAACTTGATTAAAGTCACTACAAAAGGTATAAAAGCTGGCGCGAGCTGAAGGATCGGAATGCCAACGACTAAGACAATCATAGCTTTGGAATCTTGCCATTCCAAACGGCGCTGCTCCACTTGTTTCGCAACGAACTTATGAAAAGCCCGCACGCTGGACCATGAGTAACTAATGGATTTAATCATGAGTAATTCGAGGTGGACCAGGAACGCCTCCTTCAGCTGCGACTCGTACGTTTTTATCATGACTAAAAAACCTGCTACAAACTCTGCAAGAGTTAACTTTTCATACTCGCCTTGGACACTGGGTACAAAGTCGTGAGGCCAGTCGATGGATCTTTTAGTGCGTCGTTGTGAGGTTGGCTCTGTAACATCGTCGGCGAAACCGTCACGCGTGTTTTCTTGGGGGCGTTCCCGAGGGCTCAGAGTAAGAACTTGCAACTCCAGTTCGAGCTTTTCTTTCTGAAGCTGGACAAGTTGAATTTGCTGCTCAAAAGTGAGCGTGTTTCCTGAATCCACTGAAGAGATTGCCGGCGGCGGAGGGTCAGGAACCGTGGGTGATTTGGATTTGGAGGACTTCTGCTTTCGCTGCTTTGTCTTCGGTATGTTGTCGGCATCTTCCTCTAACTCTATAGCCTCTGAGAACAACGAGTGTGAGGGAAAATCGTAGAGAAAATCCGGATCGTACGCTGGTTTGGGAGCGCGCTTTGGACGTGCGCCAACTGAGAGTGACATTACGAAAAGAGCTTGGAGTGACGAACGTGAATACAAGAGATTACGCGTCGCCTCCGGATCTAACAAAAGATGACTGGTGAGACTGTGCGCTCGTTTATATAAGACATTCGACACCTCCGTAACTAGTTAATTAACGATCATTAATAAATGATTACTCGTTTGTCAGTTTAAAATTGCTAAAACTGTGAGAGTTTGCGACGGAGTAAGACCTTTGAAATTATCCATTTTTTCAGTTGTGATATAGGTCTGTAATATGTTGTTTTTATGTTAAACCGGAGATTTTAAAAGTTTTTGGAGTTCTAAAAGAGCTCGAGAAAAAAAATGCTACCCGAATGTTGTTTAGGGCTGTTTAGTTATAGTATTAAAACAAAATGTTACTGAAATGAAATGTTATGAATATAAACGGGATTAACTTAATTGAAAGTTCAATTCTTTGCAAAGAAAACAAGAAAATTCAAGTGTGCTTAAATATAAGCCGGTAGTATAAAAATTGATACTAATAGTGAATAAATACGTTATCGTCACCCACATATAGATGCTGAATATAAAAACTGATATATCATGGAAAGCGAAGCATTTTGCCTGTGAACAAAATCATAGAATTGTTTTCTATTTAGCTGTGCGGCAAGTAAAATATATTTCTTCTCGACGTTACACTTCAAACCTTAGTCAGTGTGAGTGCTGAAGGCCACAAAGCGTGGCATAAACATAGAAAGCTCATTCTTCAGAAAATACCGAATAATTGTTCTCTCACCGATCATTTTAGTTCCAGAATGTCTGCTCAGTATATATGTTAGCTTTTTTTGCTATAATGATTGTTTTTAATATGATCCAAAATTAAAATAAGAATAGTGATTTAGTTTCAGATTTTCAAGTACACAAAATATGTCTAAGTACTGAAGTTCAAACATCAAAAGTAAGACATGGCTTTATTGAAAAACAACGAACTGATGCTAAAGAACGAAATTTCAGTTTTTTGTATTAAAACTGTTGTTAAATAACTTAATCATGGCGCTGTCTGATTTCAAGTGCAGACTGATAAATAACGACGGTCTTTTTACCACAGGAATCTATGCTCTTGCCTGGGGTGGGGCAGCATATGCGCCTTCAGCGCAGGGAGAGAAGGCATAAATAAAATATTTGCCGGCAAATAGGATTTTTATGTCTTCTCTCTCATGCTTTGTGTCATTATAGACGAGTAGTACTGGGTCTTGGGGAGGAGAATTATGCGAACCCCCCTCCCAGGTTGAGCGTGGGTCACGTGACCAAGCAGGCCATGTGCTTGAGTAGTACTGTAGCTCTTCCAGACCTCTATTTTTATTGGCCCCGTAGTACTGTAGCTTCTATTGTGTTTAGGTCTAGGGCTATTGTTTCTGTTGTTTAACCTATTGTTTCGTTAACCAATCACTGAGCTTGTTTGGAAAGGTACAGCCTCTCCCATGTGCTTGCCATTCGCCTCGGTTGATTGCAGTGAAGAAGTTTGTTTTGACTCCCACCTCCTCCCCATGTCCCATCCTCTTATTCTTGGATCGTAGTTTAATTCCTGGCGTTTTTCTTGGCCCGCACCTTTACTGGGCAAATCTATGGTATCAGAATTTATTCATGGATTTAATACTTCAATAAAAGCGGCTATGGACCTTTTGTCCATAGCCATATTAGTCCAATTTTGGTATTGTTTATTATTGCCCAGTAAACAGAGCTCAAGCAGTGCAGCACTAAGGGATTCGGTTCTGGGGCAGGGAGAGAAGGCATAAAAGTAGTTCATTTGACATCACCAGCGTTTGGGTAGGCATGCGTACAAGATCAAGCTTTTCTATTCTGAAGACATTTTATTCCGCCACTTGAAGTTTGACTCTAAACTTGACAAAGCGAGAAACGCTGAATCATTGCTATAAACTCACAAACTGTGTCTTTTTATAATAGAAAACGCGATTTGTCATTGAGTGTCAAAGAAACAGTAAGGTATGATTACACACCATTACAGCACTCTGAAGCAAACTACTTGAATGTCTTCTGAAAGTCTGTAACAGACTTACATTAAGAATATCCCGGTATACTTTTGCACCACTTTTAATCAATGCTTACAAAGAAATCAGTGATCATGCACGTTATGTGATCACAGTGACACGATTAAAAGGCGGCATTATCAAGCTTTACTAGGAGTCATAGATAATGGAATAAACAAGATGAATAAAATGTGACTTTCTACTGATTCTCCATTTTCGTTGAAAGATTTTAACCGTTATAAGGCGAATACAAGTCATTTGAACCCCAAGAAAACGTTCATCAAATGGATACAAATGCGTATAAGAAAATACTTTCCAAGTTTCATAAAGATTAGAGAAATACTTCTACTTGAAATTAGTTTTCAAGGTTGATTGCAGTAACACATTCAAGTCAGACTAAACTCACAAACTGTGACTTTTGAGAATAGAAAACGCGATTTGTTATCGGGTGTCAAAGAAACAATAAGATATGATTAAGGTCGATTACAGCGCGCTGAAGCGATCCACTTGAGCACGCAAGGAAACAATTTCTGAGTGTCGAGTCTATAAAGTCTGGAACGGGCGTACATTAAGAATATTCCGCGGTATACTTTTGCAGCAGTTTTAGTTAATGCTTTCGAGGAAATCAGTCCAAGGACTAAAAAGTTTGAAACACAGTTTATTTACTTACCGTACAAGGTTTGATTCTTACAACGAAGAGAGAAGGCTGAGTCATTCACTGATCACTTTATGAAACGTAATTTTCAAGGTTGATTGCAGTAATACATTAAGCTCAGCCTAAACCCACAAACTGTGACTTTGAGAACAGAAAACGCAATTTGGTGATTAGGTGTCAAAGAAACAATACGGATTGATTACAGCACACAATTCGCGAACACGTAAAGAAACAACTTTGGCTGACAGTTTATAAATAGACGGACATCTCAGTTGAGTTATTCTAGTAGGGGTGACTCCTTACTCTATTTTTAGGTGCTATTGAGGGAGCTCATCCGGTTGATCAGTCTAGTATTCTGCGCGTATCCGAGTGATTTGCAATGAACTACGAGATGCGCAGCGAAGGAGTGAAAGGCCGAAACAAGAAAGGAGCAAATTATGACGAGGCCATGAATGAAGCTTTCAACGAGATTTTTCAGAATCTTAAGGAGATTAAAAAGGACACCAAAAGGTTTAGACAGAAAGCGGATTTTGAGAGGAGAAGAGGGAGCGCTCCTGCTGCAGCGATTAGGGAAGCAACGGCAGCTTTCAAGAAACCGAAAGGAGCAAGAAAACTGTCAACGCCACTACCACCTGAACCGTCAAGTTTGCACGGGAAAGAAAGAACAACAAGTGAAATGTCCACACCACCACCGACAAAATCAAGTTTGCCAGAAGAACTAACGAGAACTGAATTGTCAGCTCCGCCATTGCCGCCAAAATCAAGTATGTCGACTATGCAATGGGTTTTGTCGTGTTTCGAAGAAGAAGAGAACATGTAAGACAGTTGCTGGGTTTACTACTCTTCATGAATGGTGTAATAAAATTAGGAAGAACTTTGAAAACGTTTGAGCCAGGGAATAAGCCGGTAGACAATATCTGAGCTGTCATTTTAATGTAAACATTTCATTTCACCAAACAATTGTATTGTGAAGGGGTTTCGCATTCACCTTTACGTAATGCTATAAATTCGTGATTGTTGAACCCGGGTTACTACAGAACTACGTAAGATACACAGAGCAAAAACGCAATCTATCATGTCCTTCCAGGCTGTCCATATTACTCTTACGTTTGTTTTAAATTGCTAAAAATGTAGGATTTTGCGATAGTAAGACCTTTGAAATTATCCATTTTTTCAGTTGTGAAGCAATAATTACAATCATGCAGTAATTTTAGGGCGAGCTAGAATCTTGACATGGCATGTTCATCGAGTGTATCGGGAAATATTTTGGCAAACTCCTTTCAGACGTCCGAGCTAAACTATGGACTCGTACCGTAATATGTTCTTTTATGTTACATGTAAACAAGAGATAAGGTTTTTGGGTTTTCAAAAGAGCTCGCGGGACAATTAGGGAAAGAAAATATGCTGCCATGCCTGCCGGCAGTGTTGGGTGGATGTTGTTTAGTTATACAAACAAAACGTTAAATGATATGTTATGACTCTAAAGAAATATAAACGGGATTAACTTAATTGAAAGTTCTTTGCAATATTAAAAAAAAAACAAGCAAATGCAAGTTTGCTTGAATATAAGTCGGCATATGAAAATTGATTAAGCCTACGCGAAAGCGACTGATTCACATAGGAGGAATAAATACGTTATCGTTAACTTAATAGATGGTCAATATTTCAAATATATATCCATGAAAAGAGCATTTTACCTGTGAACAAAAAACATAGAATTATTTCCTTTTTATAGCTGTGCGGCAACTGAGTTAAATGAGCAAACAGGGAATCTCTGGATGGTCACTCGTTTATTGATCTTTGCCGTAACCAGTTTATCTGATGATTACACACTATGCAAGAGGTTTTGCGCTAAAGCTGGGTTGTAATGATCTAAAGTCGACGTGAAAGACTTTCCTTGGAAGGTGTGGTTGACGGAAGGAATTCCTTGCACATCCACGTTCCTTTATACTTTAGGTCTGTTCTTCAAAGTACAACTAGAACCACAACCTTGGCCTTGCTTCGCAACTGAGCAGTACATGACAGAAAAAAGTGAATAACATAGTTGATTGCCCTTAATCTGATAACAGCTAAACCTTATGACTGTTTACGTATAACACTACTGAACTAACCAGACAAAGCAGAATCTTGGTGGTGGTCAGTTCGATATCTTGGCGAAACAAAGGAAATTTTCTCCAGATCTTATTCCTATTGGTAACGTTCCTAAATGTGCCCACCTGTGTTCAGGATATCATGCTCAGCACGGTCAAGGTTCCTATTATATTCCACTTTTATTTTATTTTATTTGCTTCTGCTTCTGCTTCTGTTTTTCTGCCCGTAAGGATCAGTTTGCCGTTTCTTTTGTTTCACTTCAAGTATTAATACTGATCTAGGTCTGGAAACCCAGATCCGGCCATTCTCAACGGTTTGTTGCAGTGATCGTGCATTCTATGTTTCTTTTCCTAAATATATAACGTGGACTAAACATGCCGATGTATAACAGAATCGTTAAGTGAGCCTAGAATTACCAAACACTTAAATAACAAGACTTTCACTTCACAACAATATATTTCTTTTAGACTTTACACTCCAAACACTGTTGTGTATGACAAGTACCTGAAACCACAAAGCGTGGCCAGTAAACAAAGAAAGCTTGTTTTTCAGGAAATACCGAATAAGTGCGGTTCTCTCACTCAATTATTACTCCTTGTCGGTTCAACGTTTTAGGCCCCGTTTACACGGGTCCGGATAAATATTTGCACGGACGAATTTTGTTCCTAGACCACGTGTTTACATGGATCCGTGCAAATTCTGTTACAGATTGCAGTGGTGTTTACACGGAAACTTGCACACTTAGCCGTTCAAAAATTCGTCCAGTTCCGCCGGTCCCGTGTAAACGCAAGGTGGAACCGTGCAAGTTTTTGTCCGTGCAAAAATTTGTCCGGACCCGTGTAAACGGGGCCTTAGTTCCAGAATATTTGCTCATAATTGTTTTGGCTGTCTTTGCTAAAATGATCAGTTGTTTTTTACTTGATCCAAAATAAAGATAATTTATGTCTATAAACTATGGTGATTTAGTTTCAGCTTTTCATTTACACAAAATATGTCTAAGTATCGAAGCTCATACATCAAAAGTAACTGTTTTCATCTGTGATAACTTATGAATAAAACTAGGCCAATGAACAAAGAGTGTTCGAGTCCATTTTGAAGCGCATATGACGTCTTTTATCTGTTTATCATCACAGAAAGCTGAATGGCTGACGCGCCAACGGCCTCACAAGTGTTTGGGTAGGCATGCATACAAGATCAAGTATTTCATTTCTATTTAAAGATTTTAAACATTTTATTTATCTTAATTAAATTTGGCTTTAAACAAAAAAAGAACGCTGAATCATTATTTCACTGACCACTGGAAGAAACATTATCTTCAACGTTGATTGCCGTGATACATGTAAATCAGCCTAAAAGGTCGGCACAAACCGTGACAATGGACGCGATTTGTAAGTGCATGTGCTTCGTAGAAACATTACCGTGAACTGATTACAGCACGAAGAAAAGCGTAAATCTTGAAGATAAGAATTTTCAGACTGGCTTTTATTGCACTCGGTTTAGACTAATGCTCCAGTTTAGCTGCATGCCACAGTGGGGAGTTTATCTCGCATTCCTATCTCTGGTGATTAGCAATGATCTGTGTGATTAATTAGCGATAATGAGCTGAAAGGGCGAGCCAACTAGAAAGGAGTGATTTATGAAGAGGCCAAGAAACAAGCTTATGTCTGTTCTTTTAGAATATTTTTTAGGAGGGGTGGGTTAAGATTTGAAGAGTTTTAAAATGGCTCTAACTTTTGAGCCTGTGGATGAAGTCCTCAAGTGTGTCATTTAAATGAAAGCTATTGAGCAGTACTTTCTTGTGGTATTGTTTATTATGCTATACAACTCGGCTGGTGGTTCCAACTATTGAGTCTAAAAGTTCCTGCTGCAATGTTTAGAGAAGCCACCGCTTTTAGGACTGAACCGAAATAACCATAAGAAAGAAAATTGTCAGTGGTCATAACCGCCCAAACCAGGTTTGCCCAAATAATCTTCGCCACTCACCAAAATCAAGCTTGATGATCATGAAATGGGTCCTGTCATGTTTCGAGGAACAAGAGAACAAATGAACGGATTAAAGTCTTGACTTTCAGAATGGTGTTCTTCTATAGTCTGAACTCGATTTTCGAAGGAGCCAATACTGTTCAATACTGTGTAGCCCTTCACGATTCGCTCTAACGAAGGACAAGCGCTCGAAACGTCCGGCTTTTGCAGTGAATCTCTCAGTTTTCGGTGGCTAATTATTATTATCAACTAAGTTTAGTTGATAAAACCAAATTTTCAAGAGAAAATTAGGTAAGCTTACATAATTATCTATTGCTGTAGCATAGTGTGTTCCTCTTCCGAACGCGATTTGGTAGAGAATTGCGTTAATTTTCTCGCTAGTTTTTCTATCTTTTTGCTGCTACACCGTGCTGACGAGACCCATCCAGGTCGAAACAGCTGTCCACGGTTGTATTTTGGCTTTCAGTTTGGGCTCTATCATGTCGTTGTCGCGTTAAATGTTCTACGTAGTATTAGCCTTGCTTCATACTTTGATTGTATATGTTTTTTTTTTGGCTGACTAGATTTTCTCCAGAACCTACGTACAGCGGCAGCATTTTCGGTCGCGGTCCTTTGCTTCTTATTTACTAGTCTTTTCTCGCCTGCGCGCACGGTCGGGTTAAAAAAACTCCGCTGACAACTCAAGCTCTTAACCCTTTCTTATGGAGAGTTTTGAGTCTATCGACGAAATCCTATGGTGTGACCACGTTATGTGATCACAGTGACACGATTAAAAGGCGGCATTATCAAGCCTTTACTATAGGAGTCATAGAAAATGGAATAAACGAGATGAATATAATGTGATTTTCTCCGGTGGGGGTGTGCCGCTAGAACTCTAAAACCCTTAACACATACCAGACCATGTTCAGCTGATTTTGCAACCCTATACTAGAATAGACACCGAAAATCCCTACCCTATCCCAGACTTGCTATTTTTAGAACTGTATATATCACCATTACAGTCAAATAGACGCTAATTAAAACAATATCTTACAACGTCACATTTCTTTCTCTTCCGAGTTTCAATCCTATTCTAGACTTAATTCTTCATAACACTGATCAGTTTCCCGGAAAATGATACCATATTCTAGACCAAAACTCTCTGATTTCTATACCCTATCCCAGACTAAGGAACTGCTTGAAAACCATACCCTTCACAGCGGCACATACAGGAATAGCTTATATATGAAAGTATCAACCCCCCACCACCACCACCACATACACACACGGGGATTTTCTATTCCCCGTTTCGATGAAAGATTTTAACCGGTACAAGGCTAATACAAGTCACTTCACCCAAACTTGACAAGAAAACGTTCATAAAATGGATACAAATGCGTATAAGAAAATACTTGCCAAAGTTTCATAAAGATTAGAGAAATGCTTCTACTTGAAATAAAAATCCATCAAACTATTGGTTGAGTCAAGCCTTAACATACTTGAGTAGCTGATCGCTCAATGAAAATTAATTTTCAAGGTTGATTGCAGTAACACATTTAAGTCAGGCTAAACCTACAAACTGTGACTTTCAAGAATAGAAAACGCGATTTGTTATTGGGTGTCAAAGAAACAATAAGATATGATTACAGCACGCTGACGCAATCCACTTGAGCGCTGCACGGTATACTCTTTGCAGCAGTTTTTTCTGATGCTTTCGAGGAAATCAGCCATCTTGCACGTTTATGTGATCACAGTGAACTGTGTGATTCGGACTGAGTACTGGCATGGATTGCGTGGACTGAGATGCCAAAAAAAGAATGCAGTGAATTGTAAAGAAGCTGCATGCGAAAGAACTACTGCTCAACACGGCGTTTATTACTGACAGCATTTTAATAGTCACCGTGTTTATGAATTCATTCAAAGACTGAAAAGTTTGAAACACGGTATATATTTACTTTACACTGTACAAGGTTTGATTCTTACAACAAAGGGAGAAGGCTGAGTCATTCACTGATCACTTAATGAAACGTAATTTTCATGGTTCATTGCAATAATACATTTAGCTCAGCCTAAACCCACAAACTGTGACTGAGAACAGAAAACGCGATTTGGTGATTGGATGTCGAAGAAACAAGATTGATTACAGCACGCAATTCGCGAACATTTAAAGAAACAACTTTGGCTGACAGTCTATAAAAAGACGGACATCTCAGTTGATTTATTAGGAGTGACTCCGGGAGTGACTTCTTACTCAGTCTTGACTACTTTAGGTGCTCTTGAGGGAGCTCATCCTAGTGATCTAGTATTCTGGCGTATCAGAGTGATTTGCAATGAACTGCGAGATGCACAGTGGAAGCGCGAAAGGCTGCAACAAGAAAGGAGCAAATTATGACAAGGCCATCAATGAAGCTTTCAACGAGATTTTTCAGAATCTTAAGGAGATTGAAAAGGACACCAAAAGGTTTAGACAGAAAGTAGATTTTGAGAGGAGAAGAGGGAGCGCTCCTCCGGCAGCGATTAGAGAAGCAACGGCAGCTTTCAAGAAACCGAAAGGAGGAAGAAAACTGTCTACGCCACTACCGCCTGAACCGTCAAATTTGCACGGGAAAGAAAGAACAACAAATGAAATGTCCACACCACTACCGACAAAATCAAGTTTGAAAGAAGAACTAACGAGAACTGAATTGCCAGCTCCACCATTGCCGCCGAAATCAGGCATGTCGACTATGCAATGGGTCTTGTCGTGTTTCGAAGAAGAAGAAAACATGTAAGACAGTTGCTGGGTTTACTACACTTCATGAATGGTGTAATAAAATTAGGAAGAACTTTGAAAACGTTTGAGCCAGGGAATAAGCCGGTAGACAACATCTGTGCTGTTAGTTTAATGTAAACATTTCATTTCACCAAACAATTGTAAAGGGGTTCCGCATTCACCTTTACTGCTATAAATGCTATAAATGCTAATGCTATAAATTCGTGATTGTTGAACCCGGGTTACTACAGAACTACGTAAGATATACAGAGCAAAAACGCAATCTATCATGTCCTTCCAGGCTGTCTATATTACTCTAACGTTTGTTTTAAATTGCTAAAAATGTAAGAGTTTGCGATAGTAAGACCTTTGAAATTATCCATTTTTTCAGTTGTGACAGAAGCAATAATTACAATCATGCAGTAATTTTAGGGCGAGCTAGAATCTTGACATGGCAGGTTCATCGAGTGTATCGATGAACATGCTCCTTTCAGACGTCCGAGCTAAACTATGGACTCGTACTGTAATATGTTCTTTTATGTTACATGTAAACAAGAGATAAGGTTTTTGGGTTTTCAAAAGAGCTCGCGGGACAATTAGGGAAAGAAAATATGCTGCCATGCCTGCCGGCAGTGTTGGGTGGATGTTGTTTAGTTATACAAACAAAACGTTAAATGATATGTTATGACTCTAAAGAAATATAAACGGGATTAACTTAATTGAAAGTTCTTTGCAATATAAAAAAAAAAAAACAAGCAAATGCAAGTTTGCTTGAATATAAGTCGTCATATAAAAATTGATTAAGCCTACGCGAAAGCGACTGATTCATATAGGAGGAATAAATACGTTATCGTTAACTTAATAGATAGTCAATATTTCAAATATATATCTATGAAAAGAGCATTTTACCTGTGAACAAAAAACATAGAATTATTTCCTTTTTATAGCTGTGCGGCAACTGAGTTAAATGAGCAAACAGGGAATCTCTGGATGGTCACTCGTTTATTGATCTTTGCCGTAACCAGTTTATCTGATGATTACACACTATGCAAGAGGTTTTGCGCTAAAGCTGGGTTGTAATGATCTAAAGTCGACGTGAAAGACTTTCCTTGGAAGGTGTGGTTGACGGAAGGAATTCCTTGCACATCCACGTTCCTTTATACTTTAGGTCTGTTCTTCAAAGTACAACTAGAACCACAACCTTGGCCTTGCTTCGCAACTGAGCAGTACATGACAGAAAAAAGTGAATAACATAGTTGATTGCCCTTAATCTGATAACAGCTAAACCTTATGACTGTTTACGTATAACACTACTGAACTAACCAGACAAAGCAGAATCTTGGTGGTGGTCAGTTCGATATCTTGGCGAAACAAAGGAAATTTTCTCCAGATCTTATTCCTATTGGTAACGTTCCTAAATGTGCCCACCTGTGTTCAGGATATCATGCTCAGCACGGTCAAGGTTCCTATTATATTCCACTTTTATTTTATTTTATTTGCTTCTGCTTCTGCTTCTGTTTTTCTGCCCGTAAGGATCAGTTTGCCGTTTCTTTTGTTTCACTTCAAGTATTAATACTGATCTAGGTCTGGAAACCCAGATCCGGCCATTCTCAACGGTTTGTTGCAGTGATCTTGCATTCTATGTTTCTTTTCCTAAATATATAACGTGGACTAAACATATGCCGATGTATAACAGAATCGTTAAGGGAGCCTAGAATTACCAAACACTTAAATAACAAGACTTTCACTTCACAACAATATATTTCTTTTAGACTTTACACTCCAAACACTGTTGTGTATGACAAGTACCTGAAACCACAAAGCGTGGTTAGTAAACAAAGAAAGCTTGTTTTTCAGGAAATACCGAATAAGTGCGGTTCTCTCACTCGATTATTACTCCATGTCGGTTTAACGTTTTAGTTCCAGAATATTTGCCCATAATTGTGTTGGCTGTCTTTGCTGTGTGTTGGCTGCCTTTGCTAAAATAATCAGTTGTTTTTTTACCCCCGGGGGAGGGGGGGGGGTACTCCCCCAAAATACCAATACAGGTCTAGAACGGGGTATACATTTTAGAGACATTTCCTAGAACGGGGTATAATATTTCGAACGTAAGAAAGCTTCAAATTATCAGCAGCCATTTTTTCTAGAACGGGTATTAAAAATGCACCTATTTCTAGAACGGGGTATCATTTTGAGTGCAAATTCTTTCTAAAACGGGGTCCAAATTTGGAGACCCGGGCGGCACATACCCACCCAAAATATACCCGAGTACCCCCCCCCCCCCCCCGGTTTTTTTACCCGATCCAAAATAAAGATAATTTATGTCTATAAACTATGGTGATTTAGTTTCAGCTTTTCATTTACACAAAATATGTCTAAGTATCGAAGCTCATACATCAAAAGTAACTGTTTTCATCTGTGATAACTTATGAATAAAACTAATGCCAATGAATAAAGAGTGTTCGAGTCCTTTTTGAAGCGCACATGACGTCTTTTATCTGTTTATCATCACAGAAAGCTGAATGGCTGACGTGCCAACGGCCTCACAAGTGTTTGGGTAGGCATGCATGCAAGATCAAGTATTTCATTTCTATTTCAAGATTTTAAACATTTTATTTATCTTAATTAAATTTGACTTTAAACAAAAAAAGAACGCTGAATCATTATTTCACTGACCACTGGAAGAAACATTATCTTCAACGTTGATTGCCGTGATACATTTAAATCAGCCTAAAAGGTCGGCACAAACCGTGACTTTTGGGAGCTAAAAATGGACGCGATTTGTAAGTGCATGTGCTTCGTAGAAACAATACCGCGAACTGATTACAGCATGAAGAAAAGCGTAAATCTTGAAGATAAGAATTTTCAGACTGGCTTTTATTGCACTCGGTATCACTAATGCTCCAGTTTAGCTGCATGCCACAGTGGGGAGTTTATCTCGCATTCCTATCTCGGGTGATTAGCAATGATCTGTGTGATTAATTAGCGATAATGAGCTGAAAGGGCGAGACAACTAGAAAGGAGTGATTTATGAAGAGGCCAAGAAACAAGCTTATGTCTGTTCTTTTAGAATATTTTTTAGGAGGGGTGGGTTAAGATTTTTAAAGTGGGTTAAGAGTTTTAAAGTGGCTCTAACTTTTGAGCCTGTGGATGAAGTCCTCAAGTGTGTCCATTTAAATGAAAGCTATTCAGCAGTACTTTCTTGTGGTATTGTTTATTATGCTATACAACTCGGCTGGTGGTTCCAACTATTGAGTCTAAAAGTTCCTGCTGCAATGTTTAGAGAAGCCACCGCTTTTAGGACTGAACCGAAATAACCATAAGAAAGAAAATTGTCAGTGGTCATAACCGCCCAAACCAGGTTTGCCCAAATAATCTTCGCCACTCACCAAAATCAAGCTTGATGCTCACGAAATGGGTCCTGTCATGTTTCGAGGAACAAGAGAACAAATGAACGGATTTAAGTCTTGACTTTCAGAATGGTGTTCTTCTAGTCTAAACTCAATTTTTGAAGGAGTCAATACTGTTCAATACTGTTGAGCGGTAGCCCTTCACGAGTCGCTGTAACGAAGGGCAGGCGCTCGAAACGTCAGCTTTTGCAGCGAATCTCTTTTCGGTGGCCAATGTACCTTATCAACTATTGATAAAACCAAATTTTCAAGAGAAAATTAGGTAGGCTTACATAACTTATCTATTGTTGTAGCATAGTGTGTTCCTCTTCCGACCGCGATTTGGTAGAGAATTGGCGTTCGCGCTAGTTTTTCTATCTTTTTGCTGCTACACCGTGCTGACGAGACCCAACCAGGTCGAAACAGCTGTCTACGGTTGCTTTGGGCTCTTTCATGTTGTTGTCGCGTTAAGAGTCTGTCCACGAGAGGACCAGGCAGACGTGACACATGCCATCTCACCGATTTCTTTCAAACTTTGACAGATTTTTAGGTTCACTAAGTTATTCAAGAAACCAAAGTGGTTCGGTCCCCTGACCATTCCCTGGGGTATTAGAGGCCCCACCTCAATTCCCAGGGGTAAAACCCAAAAATATCCCTCAAAAATGCACTGAAAAGAGACTTCTCTCAAACTAACAGAATGTAATGGATTCTAATCTAATTTCATCCAACAATTGCTGGAACCCTTAGGAACTAAAAACTTAAAGTTCATGTAATTTAATATTATTCCTGTCAATTAAGAGCTGTCAATCATTGACCATGTCACGCAACTTCGTCAAATTGTACTTTTTCAAATGCAATTATCTCCAATGGGCAACATTGTAATTCAACAAACGTTATACTACAATACAAACTTATCCTAGTACTATGTTTATGTGAAAAAAAATTTTTGGCATCTGTCAAATATTCTTAATGGCATTCATTAAAAGTAAGTGACCAGCGTCTTCAATGTGCTTTTTTTCGACACAGAGAATATCAAAAAAATTGAATGCTGACGAGCCATTCGACGCTGTAATTATCAACATGCATCCTTTCACTATATATTATGCGTCGAAACACATTTTCAAGACAGTTTAACTGCTAAATTTCTCGCTGATATGCTAAATATTCGATGACAGCGCAACGTGGACTACGTTAATCAGTATACATAATTAATTAGCATCCACGTCTCTGCTTTATCGGCTCCATTTGTAGCCTACACATTGTTAGGGCAAAATGTTACCCAGTTGAGTCATTTGAGAACTCTTTTGGGTAATATTTTCGTTGAAATTATCGCTCTGCGCGATTACCTATTTTGGCCATGTTACTCATGTTTCATTCGGGGTTGGTTTTGTTGTGTTATCATATTTTCCGGCGTATTTTATACTATATATTACGGGGGAATACGATACAATACAAACCTGCAGACGATGTAAAGTCAACTTTGGACAAATTCCCAGCTTTGAGATAATTACTTTTCTCTTTTCAAGTCATTTTTGAGTGTATCGAATGTTCTGAGCGACAAATGAAATCAACATTGCGTGACAAGGTGAACATAAATGTTCATAAAATGTGGGTGCGTGACGTGACACCCGCCAGGCATTCTTTTAAAAACATTTTGGCTTGAAAATAAAGTTCAGGTTCACATTTATTATAATTACTTGAGTCAAGTACTTAGAATATGAAGTTTAGCTGAAAATCCGCTTTATACAGAAATTTAACTTTCTCTTGTATATCTGACTTTTACCATCACATTCAGTTCACATGTTTCTAATTACCAAGGTCTCGCTTTCTGTAAACAACAAAATATAAATCACAAACGAAGCACTTCGTGCCGGCCGGAGTCGTATTATTGTTTACTTGTTCAGTGCAACGAAAAGAGAATATATGAAGTTTTAAATAGCTTGCGTCTTACTACAGCAGCCTTTACGGCTGCACAATTGTCAGAATTGTCGTGTTCGTTTGTTGCATACTGCAACAACAGTTGCGATGTTTCGGCACGATTTCCTGGGCGTACACACCGAATGCAAATATGGCCGCACAACAATTTTTTGTTTGGACAGGTTCTCAAGAAAAGAAAAGCAATTAAATAATGATAAAGATCAGGTCGAAATAAGTCATTGTGTGGATTTTCAAGGCCATATTCTTATTTAAGGAGAAGTTATAGGCAATCAAATTTCGGGAAAAACATGAAAGCGAGGCTAGTGAGGCTAGAATGTCTTTTCTCATACAAATGCTTATAATTTCAGTGAGCCATAACTTTGCAATCGTTTAACCAAAAACACTCAAACTTTGCAAGATGGTACACTTTGCAGCACTTGTTTACGTGATATCATTAATTTCTCTGAAAACTTGGCCAAACAAAAAACTGCCTGACGGCCATATTCGCATTCGGTGTATTGTGTGTTTCACTCTGTCTGCATGTGTGGAGGACATCATCTGCGACAGCTAAAGTAGCCCAAACTAACGTTAGCACAGAAAGATGTCTTATTTTAGCGCGTGTTGGATTGTTTGATCACCACGGACATAATATGACCATTTGTCCAAAGCATCGTACTGCGCTAGGAACATAGTGGAGATCAAGCCTGAAATGTCACCATCCTCTTCACGGCAATTCCCGAAGAACCAGGCAGAAGGAGGAGCAAACCTTCAAATAAGCAAAGCTCGTTACACAAAAAGATCATAGCTAAATGGAACGCTCTTGTTCCAGATGGTGCAGGTATGAACGCAGACGATACCCGTGGATTTAACTCTCATATTTACACTATATGTAGGGCATGGGTTTCAAACAATTTTGTACGTGATAGGGTATAGAAATCAGATAGTTTTGGTCTAGAATAGAGTATCATTTACCGAGAAAACGATTAGTAGTATGAAGAATTTAGTCTAGAATAGAAATCGGAAATCGGAAGTGACACGTGGTTGCATGCAGCCGGAAATTGGTGATTGCACTGTACAACAACAACTTTATTTCAGTATTCCCATTTCTCCCATCTGGACCCCCACCTAGACCCCATCTGGACTCCCTTCTGGACCCACATCTGGACCTCCTTCTGGATCACCTCTTTTTCCAAGAAATGGCCAAATGACAGTTTTGAATTAATACGCGTGTGCGAAGTAGGAAAAAATGTAGAAAAAATAATAATATTAAGCAGCTGCAGACTTTCTTTTCACGGTATGTCATTATTATTTAACGATGGTCTCCGAAAAGACCAGATTCAACATCGGCCACCCTCGGGGAACTGGCAAGTGGCCGCTTAATAGGGGTTCGTCAGAAATTAGCATAATGCGTGGTATAAACCTTACTTTATTTTAATACAACGCAGTTGGAGGACTGTTAAACGTAATACAGCCTGTGTTCGGACTGTAAATCCAAGTTCATAATTTCGAAGTTCGTGTGCTAAAAAGAACAACAAAAGAGTCCAACACAAAACCTCAACTCGCAGTTTCAACTAGACTGCAAAACAGTCGGTTTTTTTTTTCTCTTAAAGCCATGCGAGGTTCGAAGCAAGAGGCGCGAAGCGCCGATCCGCGCGCGAGCCTCACGCGCCCGCAGGGCGCTTGAGGCGAGGAAAATTTCGTTCCGACTAGGCGGTCTGATTACTTCCGTCCAGTTGTCAAGAATTCTTTCGCAGCTCCGCCTACTAGAGAATTTGATACCGTAAATATGAGATTTGCGGGTAAGCACACGACAGTCGATCTACGTGGCAAAATTCTAGTCTTCTTTCGCTTCGACAAAATAAGTTTTTATCTTGCTCGTACGGGAAAATGTAAGATCTTGATGAGTCAGACGACTCCCAAATAGCCAACCCGCGGACGCGGATCAAAGCCGGCCTAAACCGCCGTCTGTGTCCGATTTTTGCTGGCTGTGTGGCTGTTGTTTTAAAACCCAATTCGGTAGTTTTAAAAGTGGATGGCTTTCTTCAGAAAATATATTCCCCGAATCGCAAAGAAATGGAAAAACAAGGAGAATGTTGGCCGAGATATTGAAGCTTGACCTCTCCATCTATGTAGAGGAATCTAGTGCTGTTTCTTCGAAAGTCTGTTCGCCGTGTTTAACGAAAACAAGAAACTGTGCCGCTGTGTTCTGCCTTCTAAAAGAAAAATTTGGTGGCACAGTGCATTCTGTAGACAACCCAACAGTTTGCCGTGATGATGTCGAAGAAGTACGATGGAAGCGAATGAGCAAATCCCCTCATTCTTCGCAAATTAAAAAAAACGCACGGGTATCCACCGCGAGTTGCGATGACGGCGACAAAGGGGAACCTAGAGGTAGACAGACAGGTTAAATTCATTCGTTGCAATCTGCTCTTCTATAATGCTTTTGAGGGGACTGATCACGATGATCGTGGGCTGTTCAGCTGAAATTGAAAGGGTTTTCTTTGCCAGTACTAAAAGCTGATAAATCAGGCTTTTTCCAAAACCTGTTGGCAGAACTGCGAACACATCTCCTCCCTCGAGAAGCGATCTCATTGCTTCCTTCTGTTCGGCTTTAAACACAATCCCCAATTTGTCTCCAGCAAGCGTGTCTTAGTTTACATTTTCCATTTTGCCGCGAATAACTGAAATTGATATGCCGTCGGTTATAATTTTGATGAGGTGTGATAAAATGTGGTGACATTTGTTGACAGATAGCGTAATTTTTCAGCCAATGGGATTCCCCGTTTTTGAGGAACGGAACGAATCAGGACAGTCCGTATTTTTAGCGTCCCTCCCCAGTCTCACTCCCCGTATCCACACTCGCTCCAGATCTTTTCGGTCGCGCACTTTTTTCGGAGGACAAGCGCAAAAATACGGACTGTTTTGCAGTCTAAGTTTCAACTCAAACGTGATCCAATGGCACAGCGTGTTAAGGGGCAAACGTATAAACAGAGGCGACGGCTATGGCTTGGAAGTTCCATGTCAATACCACTTCACGGGAGACAAATTTTCCATTGAATGGTTGGAATCAAAGCTTGAAAAGGAAGGATTTGAACTCACATCAGTCTAATGGACAGTTATCGACGTTCAAATTTGACACGCTCTAAACTTTTTTCATATGCTGATTACATATGTTGTTTATACAAATCAAAATATAGTACATTACTTGACAACAAAATCACGCAAAGATTCGTCACCTTCTATTTCGGACTCTCATCTGTCATCAGGTTATTCAAAACGATGGCAGCTACTTGTATTAAATTTTTGGTGGCCGCTTAACCGGGGTAAAAACAATTGGAAAACCCTCATCGGGACCGCCAAAAGGTGGCCGCGGTCGCTTAACAGGGGTTTTATTTACAGTATTATACTGACAATAAATTCGGGACTTTGATAACTGGTCGCTTAACAGGGGGTGGCCGCTTAATGGGTGGCCGCCTAATAGGGGTTTGACTGCACAAGAGAAAGTTAAACTTCTGTATAAAGCGGATTTTCAGCTAAACTTCATATTCTAAGTACTTGACTCAAGTAATTATAATAAATGTGAACCTGAACTTTATTTTCAAGCCAGAATGCCTGGCGGGTGTCACGTCACGCACCCACATTTTATGAACATTTATGTTCACCTTGTCACGCAATGTTGATTTCATTTGTCGCTCAGAACATTCGATACACTCAAAAATGACTTGAAAAGAGAAAAGTAATTATTTCAAAGCTGGGAATTTGTCCAAAGTTGACTTTACATCGTCTGCAGGTTTGTATTGTATCGTATTCCCCCGTAATATATAGTATAAAATACGCCGGAAAATATGATAACACAACAAAACCAACCCCGAATGAAACATGAGTAACATGGCCAAAATAGGTAATCGCGCAGAGCGATAATTTCAACGAAAATATTACCCAAAAGAGTTCTCAAATGACTCAACTGGGTAACATTTTGCCCTAACAATGTGTAGGCTACAAATGGAGCCGATAAAGCAGAGACGTGGATGCTAATTAATTATGTATACTGATTAACGTAGTCCACGTTGCGCTGTCATCGAATATTTAGCATATCAGCGAGAAATTTAGCAGTTAAACTGTCTTGAAAATGTGTTTCGACGCATAATATATAGTGAAAGGATGCATGTTGATAATTACAGCGTCGAATGGCTCGTCAGCATTCAATTTTTTTGATATTCTCTGTGTCGAAAAAAAGCACATTAAAGACGCTGGTCACTTACTTTAAATGAATGCCATTAAGAATATTTGACAGATGCCAAAAAATTTTTTTCACATAAACATAGTACTAGGATAGGTTTGTATTGTAGTATAACGTTTGTTGAATTACAATGTTGCCCATTGGAGATAATTGCATTTGAAAAAGTACAATTTGACGAAGTTGCGTGACATGGTCAATGATTGACAGCTCTTAATTGACAGGAATAATATTAAATTACATGAACTTTAAGTTTTTAGTTCCTAAGGGTTCCAGCAATTGTTGGATGAAATTAGATTAGAATCCATTACATTCTGTTAGTTTGAGAGAAGTCTCTTTTCAGTGCATTTTTGAGGGATATTTTTGGGTTTTACCCCTGGGAATTGAGGTGGGGCCTCTAATACCCCAGGGAATGGTCAGGGGACCGAACCACTTTGGTTTCTTGAATAACTTAGTGAACCTAAAAATCTGTCAAAGTTTGAAAGAAATCGGTGAGATGGCATGTGTCACGTCTGCCTGGTCCTCTCGTGGACAGACTCTTAAATGTTCTACGTAGTATCAGCCTCACTTCATACTTTGATTGTATCTCTATGTTTGGCTAACTATATCTTTTCCAGATCCTACGTACACCAGCAACATTTTCGTTAGTGGTCCTTTGCTTCTTTAATATTTACTAGTCTTTTCTCGCCTGCGCCCACGGTCGGGTTAAAAAACTCAGCTGACAACTCAAACTCTTAACCCTTTCTTATGGAGACATGAAGTGTAGTTCTAACTTTTGAGTCTGCTGACGAAATCCTATGGTTTGACACTCGACCATTCAAATGAAACCTCTTCGGCAGTACTTCCGCATGGTACCATTTTTTTTCAATATTTTCTAAAATAAAATTTGGAATTTTCCTTGAATTTTGACTTTTGGCACCATTGGGTGTTAAGGAGTTAAGCTTACGCAGATTAAGCTGATAGCTCAGTTTAGTACGAAGTGCTCCACATACGTGACTCTGATACTTTGGAATGATTTGACCCAAAACAACGACAGATTTTGTCAGTTCGACTTTTATGGAAGAAATACGCTTACATGAGCAAGTTCAAACCTCGATGGTCAGACTCTTTTGGCTACCGCTTTGCTGGGAAACGACAAATGCTAAATAACGGAATTATGTTACATCAAGTTTTATCTTGCATGCATCCTACAAGGTGTTTAAAGTCGTGTGTAAAACTTTTGCCAATTAAAATGCTCGCGGCGCCCTCTGTGCCCATGCAGCAAATCACTTAACTATATTTTAAGACACGCAAACTTAAACTTTTTGTTTCTAAACGGGACCACAGACCGTGACTTTGTAATCAGGCAGTAAGCGATGTGATTGGCTGTCAACTAAAACACCGCCTTCAAAACAATCCAAAGCAACATGTTTATATTTCGTAATTTTGATCTCCAAAGTTCAGTTTGTGTGTGCAACTTACAAGGGGCATAACTCTGCGTGTCTGCTCTGTGAAGCCGGAGGATTGCATGATGAAGATCGAGGGAATGGAAAGCCGAGAGAAGAAAGGAGCCAGTTACGAAGAAGCCATGAAAGAGGCTTTCAGCGAGATCTTTCAGAATCTTAAGGAGATAGAAAAGGACACTGAGAAGAAAAGACAGAAGGTGGATTTTGAGAGGCGAAGAGGAAGTGCTCCTCCTGCAGCGCTCAGACAAGAAACAACAGCTTTTAGGAAACCGAAAGAAGTACTTTCAAGACAGCTCTCCTCACCCATGCCGCCGTCTAAATCGAGTGGCAAGAAAGAACTTAAGAAAACATTGTCAACGCCGCTACCTCCTACAACAAGTTTGTCGACAATGCAGTGGGTCTTAGCGTGCTTTGAAGAAGAGGAGGAGAGTGTGTGAACAGTTCATAAAACGGCCTAGAAGTCATTGTGAAATAAAGTGTGTTGCGATGTTATGCCTGTTGAATGTAGGCATATTTCAGCGAAGGCGGAAATGAAAAGAAAAACGCCAACTTAAGAAAAAAAAACAGAGTGAAACAATAAACTGCCTTCTTTTCGATGGCTACAGATATCATATGTCAGACCCGGCTGCTGGTGAGTTATTGTCAAACTGTAAGGAAGAACGTGCGAGCGAAGTATGTTAACTTTGCGTTAGCAAACTGAAAAGCTTGCTTGAACTGAATTGCTTTCTGCGATTCACTGTTTGTGATAGTTATGTACTGTAAGCCAGCAGTATCTCGAACATTTGAACATTCAACTGTAGTTCTCATTTGGACTTGAGTCAAATGAGTTACGTGATCTTAGGGAATTGAGTACCTAACTTGAAATACTTGTAGATAAGTGTGCTTAAGTATGGATGCACGCTATGCATTCTATATAGTGTGTCATGATTTAAGCAGTGAAGAAAATTACAGAAATAGATATCTGAGAAACAAAATGTATAAATTATTTTATTAAAAATTGAATACATCATGAGATTGATTTCGTTTCAACTTTCACTTGATTCACTAAAGTAATTTCAAATATTATCAACAAATATTATTGCCGGGCTAGATGAAGTTTTACTGAACTGAGTGCACGACAAATCCAGGGTATACATCGGATGTTATATCCTTCCAAAATGATACGTAGCTACAGATTATTGTTAAGGAAGGCATATATTGCACAGGCAGCCGATTACAGGTGCATGCACTAAGTCACGACTTGTCATGAGAGCCCCTGTTTTGGATTGACGGTCACGACAGCTCAGTATGATTTCAGCTCACCTTTGGCTAGCCGAAGGTCAATAAGAATCTGCGATTGAGTAATGTTTCATACTTTTTGAGGAGAGATAGCGGGTTTTAATAAAAAATTTGGAGTTTTATCTCCTAGATATATTATTTCTTGTGTGCTTTCTAAGGCTGACTAATGAACCGTGATCTTTGTACTCCTTTCTTCGAGGATTGGAGAAATGAGCGTTTCGGGAAGCAAGAGAATAAGGTTTCTTG